>JACEGR010001916.1:0-146650 GCA_014170235.1 Listronotus bonariensis
ATATATATATATATATATAATTACTTTTGTTTACTTTGTTTCTTGGGTAAACAAAAGTAATTATAAGAAATGGTTTAAGAAAAAATTGAATATGTATATATATATATATATATATATATATATATATATATATATATATATATATATATATATATATATATATACACATAAAAATATATTTTATCCAACACTTACATATAATATCTACATAATTAATCAGATTTTGAGGATATAAAGTGTACTATAAGTCACTAGTGAGCTAAAGTACCCTTTAGCTCACTAGTGAATTATAGACAATACAAAAATTTTGTTGCTGGTGTTGACAATGACAAGTAACAAATAATGGATGACGTTTTCAAATTATTTTCGATATTAAAAACGATTTATACGAAAGTGTTGAATAAAATTTTGTATTAGACACGTGAGTTATTACATATAAGTCACTTAAGAAAATTACCTCTCTCGCCCTTCGGGCTCGAGAGTTAAACTTTTCTTGCGTGACTTATATGTAATATAACTCACTTATCTAATAAATAACTATTAAGTATTCATTATAAAACATAACTTATTACACATTTTTTTTACCTATATGTGACCTTATATCCATCATTTTCATTTATTGTGTGACCTGTATTAGGAACACAGTTGTGTTCCAAAAGACTCGCAGTATGGTATAATATAAATAGATCTACAGATTCTGTAAGTTCTGTAGCATTTACATCTAAAATAGCATAAATTTTGTGCATCAATTCGCTTGATACTTCGGGCAATATTGTTTGGCTCGATTCTTCCTCAAAAGTTTTAAGCGGTTTTATGTAATGTTCTTGAATATAATCGACTTTTTCCTTCACAACTCTAAAATTTATTATTAATTAAAGCAAATAGATGTTTTTTTTTAATTTAAAAAAAACTATGCACTTCAGGTATAAATAAGGTTTATTGTTGTTTAAAAAATATTAAGGTTGCCCAATTGCCGAGAAAGTCTAATATTTCTGATTTTAATGAGATTTGACAAAAAGGTATATATATATATATATATATATATATATATATATATATATATATATATATATATATATATATATATATATATATATATATATATATATACAGTGGCGGCAAACTAATTGAAAACGATACCTAAAATCTAATTTAATAATTTTTATACACAAATGTATACGAGAAATTTTAAATTTTATTTCAATGATACTATTACAATGAAAGAATCATTGAAATAAAATTTAAAATTTCTTGTATACATTTCTGTATAAAAATTATTAAATTAGATTTTAGGTATCGTTTCCAATTAGTTTGCCGCCACTGTATATACCATGGCCCACCACCATATTCGACACGGTCTGTAGCTGGATAACCTGTACTGAAACATATACAGGTCGGCTAAGGCCACAGTATAAAAATTATTTTACTCTATGCAGGATGTCTTAGAAAAGTGTGACGTATCAAAGTTATATTTTTTAAATGGAATACCCTATATTTTATGACAGTTTTGGATTCTACATAAAAAAATAATTTAAGTTTGTTAATAGTACCAAGTGTCTAATTTTATTCGTTTTTCTGATATTTGATTTTTTTTCAAAATGCATGGGTGCAATTAAATTAATTTTATTTTAACAATGTAAACTCCTTAAAAACTTTAAAATCTTTTATACTTTTTAAGTAAATTCCGTTTTAAGATATTTTTATTCCAAATGTCTACTTAAATGTAAGTAGGCTGGGATATAGCTATGCCTATTTACTAAGCCGTTATTGCAAAATGTAAATTTGTTGGAAAAAAACACAAAATTAAAAGATTTTGTATTATCTGCCACTAATTTTAAAATTCACAGAAAAAAAATTCATCAGTTGCTTGTAATGCTACTTCCAATAACACTTATTTCAGCTGAATGTGGTAATGATAAAATTTGTGTTTTTAAACAATCCTAATAACGCCTCTGGTCAGTTATGACGACATTCTGTAACCTATAATTCCTTTCTTCATTATCCATAATCACTGTGTCAAATTTTTTAAAGCAACTATTAAGGTTATCAGATGGTTTCTCCTGGAATATTTTTCAGGATTAACTCTAGATTAAAGTAAACCATTTTTTTCACGTCCTACCAGTATTATATCATGTTGTTGTTGTAGAAGAAGGGTTTTTATTTAAAATCATTGAAATTTCTTTTAAACTGACTAAAACAATAGTAATCAATAAATGGTCGTTGTTATTTTCTTAAGAAAATATTAATGGCTGCTATGTCACAGCCAACTTTAATTTAAATAAAAATTTGTAAAAACGGATTTTACTAAAAAGCACAAAAGATAGGTATAGGCAACCTATACACCATTTGAAAGAGTATTTTATTTGTCATCATGTAACGTAAAATAATACAGGGTGTTCCATTTAAAATAAGAGAGATATGGCTATTTGATTTTCTGAAAAATTGAAATTATTTTTTGATCACCCTGTACAATATTTGATCTTGATTTGACCTACGTATGATATGGAAGACTTTTTCTAATCTTGTTACACATTTTAAAGTTTAAAGTGTTAAAAGTGTTAAAGTAAAATCAATTTTAGAAGAATCTAAAACCGTCATAAAATATAGGGTGTTCCATTTACAGAAATATAACTTTGATACGTCACACTTTTTTGAGACACCCTGTATAGACTAAAATACATTTATACTGTGGTTCATATATATATAAGTTGGTTGTAGGGTTTTTAAACGTACATGTCCAAAATATACATATCTTGATTTATACAGAGTGCCCAATGAGAATTGATGGCTAAGAAGTAAGTTTCTTAAATTGCAACCCCTATTTTTATTTACAAAATCGGATTCAGCATAAAATTGTGCATATAGTACGTGATCTTATTTTGACACTTGTGGCTATGTTGCCATAATATGTATAATTTACTAAAACTTTCATAAAAAACAGGTAAATTTTCAACAAAATTAGGTAGATTAGATTAGATTAGAATAGGGCCGGGATAACCCATGCACTGAAGCCGCTCGGCTTATTGTGCGCCCTGTCATTTTACGTCTGGGTGATGTCAGCCAGACGGGACCTACAGCTTAACGTGGGTTCCGAACCACGGTCCTATGAGCGACAACTTAAGACCTCGTCCCCACCCAGGGGGCACTACTGAACCTACCAACTGAGTGGGGTCCGCATGTCTACGGTTGCGCAGGACACGGCAAAGTGTGTTCCGGCGCCCTGGTCCTTTAGTGGCCTTCAGCGTCGATACATTTTGCACTTTGTCCGTCTGGTGTTGAGCTAACCACTAAATTTCCGACCAACTTATAAATAAGTATTTGGCCTCAGCAGGATTCGAACCCACCTCACGTCCGTGTGCGCTCAACAAACTTAACGCCTTTACACGCTAAGCCATCACCGGACTTAAAAAAAAATTAGGTAAGTTCGAAAATAAATCAGTTATTATTAATACTTTGGTGTTTTAACACACAAAGGAAGACATAATAAATTCTAATAAGAAAATTCACCAGATCTTATTCAGGGCATTTTTTATACCATGGCTAATATCTCAATATTTAAAATGTTAATTTTATTAAACGAAACACCCTGTATTTTGTAAATTGTCCTATACCTTTGTTGCCGCAATTTTTGTAATGTTAGATGTAGCAGTTTCTTAATTCTTGATTTCCACGCAGTAAATTTTTTAGAGGTCAATAAATGCTTTATTTCTTAAACTAACCATAGCTTATATTACAATATTTTAAAAGGAAAAAATGAAATTTCAAGAATATTAACAAATATACTGGGTGTTTCATTTTAAAAACCAAAGTTCTTCTTTATCAAAAAATACTTGTCAAGAATTTTAATACGTAATCTATTCAAAATTTTATGCGGAATTCGATTCTGTAGACAAAAATAGGGGTTACAATTTAAAAAACTAACTTTTTGGCTATAATTTTTTTGGGACACTCTGTATACATTTAAATATTTTTGGAACATGCATGTCATATCGTATTAATAAACAAAAATATTGGACTTTCCTGGACAATTGGGCAATCCTGTATATTGGACATCGTAAATAACTATCTCATTAGTTGTATAACTTGACATATCAAACAGTCTGTATTGAATTAAAAACTTTTTAATTAGTTATTTATTTCTTATCATTAGCTAATTTAAGTTTCTAAAATGTTATTTTGTAAAAATAATGTTTTATTTTTATCTGTTTCATTACTTTATGTTTTGTCTTAAACAAGTTTTATAAATAAGTATAACTTAGTAAAATTATGAAAACTTACTTGTATATTTCAGTACCAGGTCCCCTATGGTCCAAATGGTCTTCAAGGTTTTTCAGAATATCCCACTTTTTCTTATTATTTTTTTGCAGAAACAGAGCTCTTAGAATGATTAGAATGTCAAAACTAAAACAAAACAAAGTCGATTGTTAGGTACTTAAGAATAATATTTCTTTTAAAAGCTTAAGACTTACTGCAAATTAGATTTACTTAAATGTGTTGAAAAATGTTATGGTTTAAATAACCCTAAAATCTTAAAGTTTTATTGTTTTAGTTTGCTTACTGGTATAAAAACATTTTAATATTATGTAACTCTAACTGTTTTTTAGTGATAACTAAAAACTTCTCTTAATAAAGATACTACTCATATAATATTTATATTTCACCATTTTTTTACGTTTCAACAACGGCTGCCAAATAATGTCAATCCTATGTTTGCTACAAAAATATGGCTCAAGCCATATGCTTTTTATAAAGCTAGTAATAAAAATTATTTGTAATGTACAGCAAACCCAAAAAATGTCTATTTTTCAACACAAAAATTTAATTATTATAGATATTTTAACCTTTATACTTTTTGGTAGTTTACACATTTATGTCAACTTTTTTGTTAAACCAAAAACTCACCGAAAATATTCATAGGAATAAGATTCGTCTGGATTTAGTGGTCTAAGCTTTAAGATTTGGCATTCGCAACCATGAATTTGGGCAGATTTAAGACCAGGACAGTCTGGACTGCAGGCTGGCCATCCGCATTCTAAGCATTGATGTATTTCCTTTAATAATAGTCTTAAATAGAAATAAAAAAGGGTATTTATTTTTACAAAAAGTATATGCATAAAAAATGCATACTTGCTACAACCAACACATGGAAAAGGGCCATCGTCCAATTTATGGGGTCTAGGTCCAAGGACAAGTGGAGTGTCTACAAATATTATATCTCCAGGTTCAAGATCTCGTTTTGCTGTTAAATATCTTCCTATTTCTTTACTATGACAAATCTAAAAAATCTGTTTTATGCAAATTGGTAAAGTTTAAACTTAAAAAAATACCTGCTGAATATTACATTTTACAACCCCAAGACTTGTATGATATACTTTGTTACTTATGGTACCATAAAGATAGGTGTTTTAAGAAATATTTTACTATTTCAATTTTCTTAAATATAAAAGGCACTTTAAAATAGAAATTAGAATTATTTAACAAAACCTTGAAAAAAACAACAGACCTTAAAATTTTACTTTAAAAATTTCTAATTTTGCTCTTGTTTGTTATTTTACCTACGATATTTTTTCTTTTCAACATAATACCTTATTTGATTTTGTAGCAGATTGTATGGCTACTAAATAAAAAAAAATGGTTTTAAAATTACTTTTGCAACTTTTCTGACCTATTTTATAACCATTATTTTTATCGTACCTCATATACTTTGCAGTCTTTTTTGTGATCTTTCCAGTAAGCATTCTGATGTTCTAGTGAGCAGTAATATACCAGTTTGCATTTGGAACATCTTTGCTGACTCGGTTCATGGCATACTTCACATTGACCTTCCTGGCTTTCTGACATTTCTAAAATATGGTAGTGACATACAGTGCATTTCTTTAATACCTCCCCCTTTATTTTATGAACGAATTAATTTAAAAAGTTTAAATTTGGGATATAAAATTAATTCATAAATATTATATTTTAGAGTAAAATTGACAAATAAAAATTTCAATATGTCGGCTGGGTGCCACCTTGAAAAAAAATAAATGGAAAGAGGGGTTTGTGACACATCATTTTAAAGCTTCTGACGAGTAGTTTATAACCTTGGAATATGTAGTCAATAACTTCACCTAATACAAATTAGCGCTACTTTTAAAATTACCTAAATACCTGATTTTGATAACGACATTTCAAAAGCTAATTAAGTTAGATGAACTTAATTAATGTGGTATTTTCTTAGAACGTTTTTAAATATCTTTTAAATGGTAATATATTATACAGGGTGCTTCGTTAAAAAAAAATGTCCTTTTTTTCTACTCTGTATATTATTACCGATATCACCATTAAAAAGATCTTTTAAAGAACTTTAGAAAAACACCACATTAGCTACATCTAACTTTATTAGTTTCGGAAATATGGCCTTCCAAATTAGGTACTAGTATTTAGGTTATTTTTAATGTATCGCCATTTTGTATTAGGCGAAGATATTGACTTAATATTTTAGGGTTCTAAAGTACTCGTCAGGAGCTTTAAAATGATGTACTACAAGGCCCCCTTTTTATTAAACTTTTTTTTCCAAGATGGCACCCAGCCGCCTTCTTGATCTGTCAATTTCCCTCTAAAATATAGTATTTATGCATCAATTTTATATTCCAAAGTTTTACGTTTTTAAAATGATCCGTTTAAAAAATGAAAGGGGGGCATAAAAGAAATGCAATGTATATAAAAACACAAAGTATGATTTCTTTGCTTATTTTAGAAAGAAACGTTTTCATGAACATATATTTTTTTGAAGATGTTCTGTAGTTCGGCGGATTCATTTAATGGATAGTAATTATTTCGGTACACGCCAAAAATTAAATTAAAAGTACTAAAAAAAAACAAAAAATTAAAACAAGTAAAAAGATAATTAAAAATCGACGTTTCGGTGGCAAATCTGCCACCGTTGTCAAGATAAATTGAATACAAGTAATAAAAATAAAAATTACCTATTATTAAAGTTTTAAATTTTAATCTGTTTTTAGGATATTCTGAAATCTCTTTGATATTAAATGTCAAACATATCAAGGAATAAAATTATATAACACCCTGTATTTGAATTAAAAAGATGTTTTAAGAACCTCTGAAAAATCAGGGGGTCAGTGCAAAAACTGTAGACGAACAATTGAAAAACAATACGTTAAATATTAGTAGGAAAGCTAGTGAACCCTTTGAGTAACGTTAGACCTGTAAGGCTGGAAATTTGTATAGGGATGAGTCATAGCATGATCACCTGGAAGGCATCAGCCGTGCACATCATTACTCTGTATATTTTTGAATGTTTAAAAAGTAATAAAAACAAAAAAACTTAAAGCTGTTGTTTTAAAGTTTTTCTAGAATTTAGTTCATTCATAGTAAGCTTTAAAAAATATTGACAGGCGTTTTCAATGAGCACAAGTATCTGCCAGGCGAAATTAAAGGTGTGGCTAATTTAGATGGCCATATTTCTAAAACTATTAAAGTAAGATGTAAGGGAAAGTGAGAAAATGGCTCGCACCTAAGCTAGAATTGCAATTTCCACCAAAATAAAACAGTCAGGCTAAATTTGAGAAAACAGTAAAAAGCGATAATTATTTTACTTTGCGTTTACATAATGAAAAGTTAATAAAATAAACATAAAAATGTGTTAGTTTCAGGTGTTTTTTAAAGGTCCGTATAAACAGTCCTTTTAACTAATCCCTTATATCTACTAAAGTTCTTGTAAATGTTTTTTTCGTAAGCGTCCCAAAACGCTAGACTGCTAAGTCCATTTGGACTTAAACCAAAAAAAAAAAAAAAAAATGCTGCTAGCAAAATATTCTTTTAACTTAGTTTTTTTGACCCTACGCAACAAACGTGGGAGAACAAGTTTTTTTATTGTTTTCCTAAGGTTAATTTTTGTGTACGTTAAAACGTTTTCCTTTAATACACTGAATTGTATCCGCAGTTGGTTTCTTGTGAAACATTTTTTAAATATTAATACTAAATAGAAAAAATTGCTTTTTAATGTTTCAAAAATTATTAGAGCATTACTCTACAATTTTTTCGCCTTTCTAGGGCTTCATCAAGAGTACTTCGTATACTGTTTAATGTTTTCCTTTAATATATTTTTAAATTATTAATTGTATTGAATTTAATGTTTTTAGAGATCTTTACAAAAATGGGAAATTATTGTGATATTTAGTATAATTTTAAGGCATCTAAAAAATAAAATGAAATTTAAAAAAACTACCATTTATCATTGTGCGGGGTAAAGGAGCGCATACGTGCGCACACTTTCCCCTTCGTGATTTACATCTTAAAAATAATTTCGTTATTAAAGCCACTTATTTACTTCTAATTTAAACCAGCACAAACCATTCATATTTAAATATTTATTGGTAAAAAAATGAAAAAAAAATCCAATAAAAACACATATCGCCTTATATTTATAAGAATCATTAGAAAATTAAAACTTAGTATTTTCTGGCATTAAGCTATGAATTCAAATAATGGCCACATTAGTTCATTAGAAGGTTCCCATTGTGCGTCATTAACAAAGTTCCCTATTTTACCCCGCAATGTGACATTTTGCCATGCGCACCATTACCCTACTTTCCCTTACCTAATGTGGTGTTTTCTTAAAGCTCTTTTAAAGATCCTTTTTACGGTGATACTGGTGATATTATACAGGGCGGAAAAAAATTATTTTTTGTTAATGAGGGACCCTGTATATTATATTACTATTAAAAAGATCTTAAAAAAGCTTTAAGAAAATACCACATTAGGTACATCTAACTTTATTAGTTTTGGAAATATGGCCATCTAAATCATCCACACCTTTCAGTTCGCCTGGCAGGTACTTGTGCTCATCGATAACGCCTGTCAATTTTTTTTCAAACTTTACTATGATTGAACTAAATTTTAGAAAAATTTTATGCTTACAGCTCCAAGTTTTTTTGTTTTTATTGTTTTTTAAACTTTCAAAAATATACAGGTTAATGATGTGCACGGCTGATGCCTGCCAGGTGATGATTTTCGTACTTAACATGCTATGACTTATCCCCATACAAATTTTTAGCCTTACAGGTCTAACGTTACTCAAAGAATTCACTAGCTCTGGGACTAATAGAAAATCTTAAGTGATAAAAGGCAACCTTATTTCAGATATTTATCTCTTATGGTTTTGAAAATATGTCCATCCAAATCTGAAAATTGTGTTAAATTTTCATTATCTCTACAGCTTAAAGCTATAGGTACTAAGTTTAATATCGAAGATGAAATAGACATTATATTTACTATTTTTTAGATTTAAAATGCCCAGTTTGGCTAATTTTTAAAAAATGTAGAAATTGGCGCTTTCGAGTGGGTATTTTTTTACTCATTTAAATAAATAACTATTACAAAAAAAAGTTTATAAAAATATGAAAATTTTAAAACTGGGACAAAACAAAGTTGATTGACCCATAAATATATTGGTGCTAGCTTTTCCCAAAGCTTACGTAGTCATCATAACTTTAAAGATTCTGCATCGATCCTTTTCAATTTTTTACCACTATTTCTATAAATAATTTACGAGGACGTGCTAAAGAGTTTTTTTATTTGTTAATATTTCTAATTTTTATAAAATGAAATAAGCAATTTTTCCCGAAACTTTTTAATTTAAGGTTAAATAAAAAAAAACTATTACCTAAACAACGAACTATAATTTATTTAATTTTACATGATCCAGCTGAGAAATTTGGTGGCCACTGCAATTTAACTTTTTTCAATACGCTTTCGAATAATTGCTGCAATTGCCGTATGGTTTAGAATTTTTTAATAAAATTTATACAGAATATTTATTATTATCCAATATAAAGGTTTTAATGTAGCTTTGAGTTTAAGAAAACAATTTTAACTGTGTCGTTAAAAAAATTACCAGTGAGGTCCTAGTTAAAGAAAAAACTGTAATTACATCTGACTTTATTAGTTTCGAGAATATACCCAAAGTTAGAAGGATGCGACAGACGTTTGTCAAGGCGACGCAATAGCTGGGCGCCATTATGGGAAAGAAATTTAATAAATGGGGAGGGAGCGGTTTGACACATCATTTTAAAGCCATTGGCAAGTACTTTATACCCTGTTAAAGTAATTAATCTTTCTAAATATGTTTAATTATTTATAAGGATCCCTGACCATGCAATGTTATACCACGATTCAAGACGTCACACAGTGCAGCGAGCTTATGGGACAGTGGAACAAAATTATTATATCCAAAAGTAATAAAGATAGACATTTTAGATGAGCTATTTTTGTAAAGTTCTTTGAACGATCTTTATTAGTGTCCGACCGAACTTTCGGTTTCGGTCAATTTCGGCCGAATAATTAAGTTTCGGCGGCAGTTACGATTTCGTCCAAAATTGGCCGAAACTTTTGCCAAAACCAAAACTGATTTCGGAAGTCATCGTGCGCGCTTGTCTAACTTTGTTTAGCGCGGCAACACTCTCTTAATTTAAAAAAATAATAATAATTATGTTTTTTAATAAATTATTAAAACTTAATAATTATATAATGTTTTCATATCATGTCAAAACGCACTAAATTTCAGTATTTTAAGAAATTTTATACTTGACTACGTGAGTTTCGTGAAGCCACGGCCGACCATTCCGTTTCGGATTCTTTTTCGACCGGAAACCCAATTTTAATCGGACTCTAATCTTTATAATGGTGTTATAATATAAGCTGTCTTAAAAAATATCATACTTTTTGTCCTACTCTATAAATTTTTAGAAACATTAAAAATTGGATAATTGATTTGAAAATTATAGAATTACCCCAATAAATTAATAGTTTTGTTAATTTTGTAGGAGGAAAGAGAAAAAAGTTAAGAGGGTGAAAAATATATTTAACTTAGGGTAGTATTAACACTTACTATATACAAAAACTGTAATTAATTTTTATAATTACCGAGTTGTACTAATTACTTTTGAAACATTACGATCTTGGATGTTAAAACCATTTATAATTAGATTTATTAAATTTTTTTCTCTTGTCCTATTGCCAAAACCCAAGGTTTAAAACAGTAACCGTAGGTAATTCTTGCAGAGTAATTACGATCTGTTTTTAGATGTGTTGCAAATAGTTGCGAATCTAAAGCTGCGTCTAGACGCTTGCAACAATATGCCATACATCCGTCCAAACAAACTATCCTATTTGCGCAAAAAATCGACAAGCTCTAAATCACCTCCGAATCATTTCCCAAGCCCTTGAACGACGTAAATTCCGTCCACGTCCGCGCTATGTGGCGCGAAATGAGGCGCGGCGAATTGTTGCAAGTCTGGACGCAGCATAACATGATTGCCTTGATATACATTAAATTTGCTACAAAAAGCACCAAAATGCAAATATACTTTCTCATACTTTTTGTATAGCTTAGTGAATTTGCCAAAACCAAACCATAAATTTAAATCTGCAGCATTTTCTTTTTATAAGAAAATCAAATTGATGGACACTAAGTAATTAGATCCTTAAGATGTAATTATTAAGAAATAATAAATGTATTTGTCGCCTTCGTTATATAGAACCAATAAAAATACGTTCTTTTTTGTAAAAATTCTTGCAATATAGGCAAAATCGTGACTGCATGTAACTGTTAATATACTATCTGCAATTTCTCTATCCTTTAATGCGAAAAATTTCAATGATTTGTGGACATACAAATCTATGATTTTAAGATATGATTCTTTGGTCCATTTAGTATCATTTTTACTAAAAAAGGACCCATTCTAAAAAGACCAAAATAAGGTTTTTGTCCACAGTTTAATGACTACGTCATATGCAAGATAGTGAAGGTTAAATCACGTCCTTTCTTGACAGGGTTTGGAGCATGATTACGCAAGCTAATAATAACCTGTCAAATGTTTTTAAACAACATGCCTTTCACAAATTTTGGTTTGTTTTTAGTTGTTTTTAAACTTAAGATGAAGTCCTTTTTTTATCCTTAATACGACGTGACCCAGTCGAATTTACTTATTTATTACTTTATAAAAACTGTTTAAAATTATTATTTTTTTAACCTATGTACACGGTGTTTCACAACTTATCCGACAAACTTTAAGGGCTAATTATACAATAAAAAATATATAAAAACTTCATATAAACAAATGTCCCAATCGTCTTAGTTTTGGAGCTACAGGGTGTTAAAAACTTTTAAAAATTATTGTTTTTCATAATAAATTTTTCATTTCATTAGAATTTTTTTTTAAAATGGGAGACCCCTCCTATGCAACAAAAGACATTTTTGGCATACAACAAAATAAAAACAATTTACCAGTGTCATCCATGAGAGGTTTATATTTATTTCCGCAAAAACCGTGCATCAAATAAAAAAATTTAAGAGAATAAATTTGTGGCAAACTAAATGGAAATTTAAAAAAATATTTTTATTTTGGAAAAATGCGGTGGCGTACCATTTTTTTTTCTTAAAAATATTTATTTTACACCCCACATGAACTACACTGGTAAAAATTATTTATTTTTTTGTATGTCAAAAAATGTCACTGGATGCATGAGAGTCGTCCTTTAAATGCTTTAAACATATTTAAACTGGTATAAAAGTTATTATAGAAAAACAATATTTCTTAAAATTAAAAATTAAACCAAACCATCTGTTTTGGAAAGTTATTTGGTACTATTCTAATTTTTTTAAGGCCAAAATATTTATTAATTTTAAAGATAGAAAATGTTTTATGGTTTACCGAAAATTTAAGAAAGTGCAGTTCGCGGGTTTCTGATATAATGAAAAAAAACCTTTAATATAATACGTGGGATATCTGTAAAAAGCACTCAGACAAATACAAAAAGTGCTATTAAACAAAACGTGCTTTCAAATACTGTTAGTATGAAAATATTTAAAATAAACGGACACACAATCTGTGGTAAAAATAAAAATATTCACAACGTGTAGGAGAAAATCTGTACCGATGTAATAATTAAAGCTGGATCGGGCTGGATATCGTAACTGAGGATTCACACACAATCCTAGATAAAAATAGATATAAGTATGCATTTGTAGGATAAATGCGTGCGCAAGGTTAATATTAGATTTGCTTTACATCTGAATAAATATAATAAATATTTTACGGGGGTAATGACTACTTGATTTTATAATATGAACTTCTATGTACCAATATTTTTTATTAATAAAATAAGTACTAACTAATCATTGTTGACACAAGTGTTTACTTAAATTTCAAGCTTAAATAAATTAATAAATAAAAAAATCAAATGAGACACCACAAAATAAAGGGTAGCTTGCTTTATAAACATAGGATCAAATGTCAAACATTAGGGAGATATCGCAATACAAAAATGGCAAAAAATCACGTTTTTATCTTTTATGTCAAAAATGAAAAGCACTGGAATAATGGAATTCTACGAACATATTACTATTATCAAAATAAACTTTTTGAATATTTTTGCACTTTTTAAAATTAATGAAAGTAGTGAAAATGGACTATCGTTCTTGCTAACCAAATTTAAAGAAAGACTTACGCAATGACCTCGAGAAATATAAATTTGCGTAGTCTAGTTTATTTAGAAACTTTTTGAATTCTGAACGTTATTTTTGAATATACCTATTAATGTAATTTATTTTCTATTATTAAAAAAAAAAACTGTCACCTATTAAGGCATTTGTAAAATGTCTTTATTTGTCATTACTTAGTAGTTTAAATGCTCTTATTTCTCAATAGTTTAACTTCTGATATTATGTTTGTAAAGAAAAATTACCCGTTATTTGAACAGAGGATCACCCCTTAAATTTTTCGCATTTGTTTAGAAACACCCTGTAAAAAAATTCTTTAAAAGTTTATACTTGTAGAAACAAGCTGGTCAGGTCAAAAACTAGAATGTTGCAGTAACAATTCTGAACAATTTCTTTATTTATTCTGACATAAATATCATGCAATAAATGTTAGATGTAAACGTACCATTAAAGTCTACCAACCTGACACATTGACATTGAAAGTATAGAATGGAATAATCTTATGGAAAAGAGAGCTTTCGCTTATCTTTAATTTTTCAGTCGCTCTAGATTTACCTGAAATGGTACCGTTTCTATTTTTTTTAATAAAACACCCTGCATATTTTACATACTTTTATTTACTCATGTTGAAATATTTAGAAAGGGTCCTTAGTGACTAGAAAAAGATAAAAACGTCAGGATATTTCTTCTACATTGAAAAAAGTTAGGGAAATGCTAAATGCAGCAAGTCAGCAAATTTTAGGTTTTGACCTGAAAAAGAACATTGCTCTCTTATATAATAGAAAGTATTGGAGCCAGATACATATTCTATGATTTTCTAAAACTTAACCATTAGTTCACAATTTTCTTGTTTTTTAAAAATTTGGTAAAAACCGCAATTAGAATTTTATTCTTCAGATTGTTTTTAAAGATTAATGAGCCATTGAGCAAAGCTTATCACGTATCTGGGTTCATGCAGCAAAAATACTGATAAACCATTAACCGTATATAAACAACAGGCTTTATTTTTTATTATTTTACTTATTAGTAAAATTTGCCACTACAAAAAGTTTTTTTTTATCTCACATGTAAATTGAGTTACAATAATTACCTGAAAAAACAAAATTGTTGGTTCAAACAAAAATTTTCTAGAATTTTTTATAAAACTAAATGGTATAGGCGCAACTATATAAACTTATTGGTTATATATATATATATATATATATATATATATATATATATATATATATATATATATATATGTATTATGCATTGCACAAAAATAAAATTAATTTAAAACAAAATGGTCATAAAAAACGATTTGAAAGAACCATCTTGCAAAGAACTAGTAATAGGATGTGGGATAATGGCAATATTTAAGGTAAAATAGGGTGAGCTTAAAAACGCCATCATGCAAAATTTTAAATTAATATAATAACGGTTCTCTTAATATAAAACAAAATGCGCATCCTAAAACACAACCTATAGCTTATATTTACTAATTAAACATGTTTGATAATTTCCCGTAATGCCTTTATAATTCTTGTTATTTCCCATATTTCTTTATGATTCCCCGTACTTCCCTATAATTTCCAATAATTCCTTGTACTTCCCCATAATTCCCCTTAAAAAATATTCTTCAGGTGATTTTCTCCTCGCTTAAACGGTTTTAGAAATATTAGGCAACATTTTTTATATTATTTATCTGAATGAGCTTTTTTTTTGGAACATGATTAAATGATATTTTTTATAGTTTTAAAAATACAACAGGACCTAAAATTATTGCTTACTAATTGAGGAAGTATATTGTATGTAAATCTTTTATTTCACATAGAATAAGCAATAAAATAAAAACATTTTATTATGAAAATATAAGTATGCAACTTCTTTCCTACATTATTAATTAATCGCATTTTTGCAGATTTAGTCTCAAATATGAAAGTCTGGAACCATTCCAAGTAGAACATTTTTCCAGTTATTTATAAACTCCCCACTAAATTCTATTTTAAAAATACATTTTTTAACTTTTGCAGTTTTTCATCTGTACAGTTAAAAATGGAATAGGAGTTGAGTTTATATTTTTTCTTTAATTTTTTTATTTTAATTTACAAAAATTATAAAATACAAATTTAATAAAATATGAGTGATCTTAAGTGTGCAGAGTGCGATGAACCAGCAGAGTTGAAATGTTCGGGGTGTAAGTTAGTATCGTATTGTAGTAAGGATCACCAGAAAAAACACTGGAAACAACATAAGACCTTATGTAGGCCTTTTGAGGTAAAAACCTTTTATTTCAATAAAAATTGTAGACCATCAGTTATTGTTTATATTTAAAATAACCAATTTAAAGGTAGCTATTTTTGTTGGCATTAGTATAAATTAAAATTTAAGGATAAGAAAGTAAAACCTTAGTAGAATTAGCCTGGTTAAAAAACATAATTATTAAAAATATATTTTTAGAATATTAACTTCTTTAAACCCATATTAAATTATTTAATGATTTATATAAGAACCAATAAAGCAATTAAAAAGACAATATTTAATTATGCAGAATATTTTTTTACCAATAGGTATTTTTTTAAATGACTAAATTTATTGCGTAGTTTTTGGTTAGCTCTTTTTAAGTAACTGTCTATTATATTTAAAAAAGTGTTCAGTGTAGCGAACAACAGAATAAGATATGCATGCCCATTGAAAAGAGTTAGCAGGGTTTAGGACATTGTGTGTGAAAACACACTCCTATCATTTACGACCTCACGTTTCTGGACGCCCTGTATAAATAATAATTGCATTACTGTAACCTCAACCCTTTAGCGAGGGCAACATTAATTTTTATTTTTTAAATGTCAGAAAGTATTTTGTAATTCATCTTGACAAAGCAAGAATTGTCTTGAAAATGATGATCCAGCATACCAGCATTGGTGAAATTCTTTAATATTGTAGTATGTTAAAGTCCTAACCCTTTTGTTTATTGAAGATATATTCTGTATTGGTTTGGCGTATTTATTTAATTGATAAATTAAGAAAAACCTAAAAAAACCCAAAACTTAAAATAAGAAACTAAAAAAACTAAAAAACGACGTTTTGGTGGCAAGTCTACAACCGTTGTGAAGATAAAAATTAAATAAAAATAAAAATTTAAAAGTTAACAAATATTAATTAAAATTTTAAAATTTAAGGTTTAATATTAAGGGTATTCTAAAAATCTTTTGACATAATTATCTACTGTTAATATTTTTATAAATATTTCATTGGGTCATCGGGTTCATACTGATTTAGGGCTGCCCAAAGTGATGTTACTGAAAGATAATAAAAAGCACATTATCTTACTTTACTGAGCATAGGGTTTTAAAAAATAATGAGTTAAACGGGGATTTTGGGATATTTGGTTAAACATATAAATCTTAACAAAAATTAAATTAGATTTGGAAATTTGTTGTGCCGAAAAGTATATACTGAGTGGTACTAACATTGCCACTAAAAACAAAATATTCGTTTAAAAAGCAAACATAGAAAAGGCATTTGGGATTACTTACAATTATTTTGGACAATATTTCACAAAATTGTTTTTGTTATTATAACTTTTATTTGGCTTTTGAAAAATTTGCATTTAATGAGTCCAATTTATTATAATATTTTAAAAATGTCTGAATGCTGGTCCGCAATTAGAGAATTTTTGTGTATTTAATGTAGGGATCATAGCAACTTGGTTGAGAACAGCAACCTCTACTGCTTTATTTCTTAACGGTTTTTTAATATTCTGTTCTTTGTTTCTTACCAAACAAATTTACAGAATTTTCGCTACTAATTATAGGATGCATGCATAATCTACTGGAATATCTAACATTTTTTGAAGGAAAAAATTAAAGATCTTGCAAAAATAATAAACTTTTCACATTAATTATTTCTTTATTTATATCAGATAATTGGTTAAACATATAAAATAGATAAATTTAATTTAGCACATTATCTTGGTGGCCTTAGTAAGACTTATTTTTGAATATATCGAATTAAAGAAAATACTTTGTTAAGCTTCTTAATAAATACCACATATAATTCTTTTACAGATAATTAATGATCTAGAAATAGGAAAATGTCTTGTAGCTACACGAGATCTTAAGCCAGGAGACCTTATCTTAGCAGAAAACCCAATTGTTTTTGGGCCTCGCCCCCATATGGTAGAAGAAGGGCCTGTTCCGTGTCCTGGCTGTTGCAGGTAAAATTATAAATCTGCAGATTCTCGCATAATTCAATTTAAGTTTTTCTACTAATACGTTTGTTTTTTCTTTCCTAAATTCGAGATAACAAAACGTAACAAAATTTAATCCTTGGAAAAAATTAATTTTTTGTTTATTATTGCCATACTCAAATATGTGCACTGAATGGTTTAAATTAACCAAACATCGAATTTTTCTGTAGCTTACAACGCGATATGGCAATGGAAGTTTTTTGTTTTTGTGTTTTAATTTGCTGTTGCAAAATTTGTGTCAAAGACCTTAAAAAAATTCACAGACAAACGTTAACTAACCAAAATTAACCAGGACTACTGCAATACTTGGTAAGATCTTTTTGTGTTAAATGACACCCAATTGTATTTATACTTATATTTATTATAAATTAATTTAATTACCTAAATACCTATATTGTATGTCATACAATATAGGTTGAGCATATGTTCTATATTGGTTCGGCGGATTCATTTAATAGATGTTGTTTTTTGGATACACGCCAAGTCAGATTTAAAAACCAAAAAATCCAAAAAACTTTGAAATAAGTTAATGAAAAATTACAAATCAACGTTTCGGTGGCAAGTCTATAATCAAACAAACATATATGAAATTTAATGACAAAGGTTTTCAGAATTTCCTAAACAACAGCTAAAAAAAAGATAATTTTTAAACCTAAATAATAGTATTTATAATTCATTTTATTTTAATTTAATTTTATCTTGACAACGGTGACTGACTTGCCACCAAAACGTTGATTTGTAGTTTTTCATTAACTTATTTTAAAGTTTTTCTGAATTTTTTGTTTTTTTAATCTGACTTTATAGGATATTTCAACGTGGCCATTTCAATGTCGCCGTTTGAACTTCTAGATCAGGGCTGAGAACCTTTACGTATTAACGTGCCAATTTTCTTAATATATGTTTAATGGGGTCATAGACGTGCCATTAAATAATTTTGAATTTGTGATTATTAGAATAATAATAAATATAGTTGATCCCAGCTAACAGTTTTCGAATGCTTATCCCAATCAGGTTATTTTTTAAAATAAAAGTTATTAGAATCAGATGATTGGCATTTGTCTCTCAATGATAAACTTAAAGCTATTCTGCGGCCTGATGATAATTTTCAAAAAAATAGTATGGTAAAATCCAAAGCTTTCACAGTTTATGCAAATACGTATATGGCCAACAAAAAAATGCCACGTTTAGTCATTAGGACACAACATACACAATATTTTAAAAGATATTTGAATTTTGAAACTCTACAGAACCCTCCTGAATTCTTAGACAACCAACCTCAATCTGAAAAACGAAATTTATCGATGTAGGAATATTCGCCAACTCAAAAATGTTGGCTTGGATAGACTATACCCACTTTACACTTTTTGTGATTTTGTGGTTGTAAACAGTGGCGTGCTCAAAATATTTTGTCGCGTCCCATTAATGGCACGCGTGCCATTGCTTTGCCATCCCTAGTCTAGATATTTCGGTTTCAGCCGTTTTGGCGTTGGAGTAAAGCTGAATTTATAGCTTGACGTTTCCGTCACCGAACGTTGTTTGACGTTTCGGATTCTGATATGGCATATGGAAACGGTAACAGTAAATATAAATTGACAAATGGAAAGTTGTTGTTTCATCTTCTAATTCAAAACGACAAACGGCAAACGGAAACAGAAACGTCAATCTATAAATCCAGCTTTAACCTTAAACCTAAAATTAATAATATTTTAGTTTCAAAATCATATTTTTTGCATTAAAACCTATTTAATTTTATTAATAACTAGAAATAAGCAGAACTAACCAACCAACAAGAGTTGTTGTTTGACTTAGAATAAACTCTGACGCCGAAATGGACAACGCCGAAACGGCCGACGCTGAAATTTATCTCATTTAGGGATATAATCCCGAGCCTTTTTCCAATCTCGGGATTCCGGGACTGGACACAGACAAGCCCAGGATAGTCCCGGAATTTGAGGGTAGAGTACAGAAAATGCGAAAATATTCAAAAATCAACTTTTATTTTTTAAACTTTTTGTAGAAGTAGAAAATAAATCTAAACAAAAAGAAGTTCTCTGTTAAGAGATGGAAAAATCAAGATCATACAAATTTTCTTTTGATAAAGACATTTCTACAGTCGTCTTAATTACCCTCTAATAACCCTTAATTGCTCGCATTAAAACATTTGCAATTTATAATACAAAACAACAAACTTTTTAAAAAGTAAAATATCCAAAATATACTTTAAATAAAGTGTTGCTTTTAAATGACTTTTTCAAGTAAGACCGCGTAAGTCTGACTAAAATCAGCCTGCGAAATAAAAAAGGCTGACTTTTTACTTTCATTGGCATTGACAACTTGATAAATTGACAGGAAAACTAAGTGCGTTTCATTTCATGCAATATTATTTAAAAAAATTAAATCTATTTATTGATACCAAAAATCCCGGGATTATTGGCTCCTACTTTAATTATTAATTGGAGTCACTGTACAAAACAAATTTCTTAACGTGAATCTTATTTTTTAAGAAACAAAAGCAGTTGTTATACACGAATTTTTTGAAGATTTAAATTTTTGATCATTTGTCATATTGTAAAGTCCGTCTGTGGACATACTGTAGATTGTAATAATAAAAACACAAAAAAACCATAGGCCACGTGAAATATCTGCAAAAAAAAATGCTTTACAGCAAACTATTGGTATACTTTTGTTAAATATATCATAAGGATGTAAGAAAAACAAGTCCAGACCAAAACAATCCATTAGGGAGGGGGAGGAAGGAGGGTGGTCTTTATTATTTATTCTTAATATACTGTATTTTTCTCGTCAATAAATATCCAGCCGTTATTATGAAAACTTAATTTTAAAAAATATAATTTTCAACCGCCATTTTGATTTATTCTTTTATTTAAAACTGGTCTGCTAAGGACTCATTTTTTTGTTTATTTGTCTACTTTTAATTAATACAATAAAAAATATATTCTTCAAATAAAAAAAAAATAAATAAATAAAATCTCGACATTTTTCATTATACTCGTACATTGTGTTACTTTCGTCAAGAAATTAAAATTATTTTCTAAAATAATTGTAAGTTTAAAGATTTCCTAAATATTTTGAAAAGTTTAGAAACACTTTTAAATGTGAAAGTTGGAGTACAGGTTTACAGTGTATCCCAGAATGGGTGTTACAAGAGGACAAATAGAACAAAATATTTAAATTTTATATTGGCATTTTGGGAAAACTGGTCGCATGGTCCAAAACTAATAAATACAAAATTTTACTTCAATTGGTATTATAAAGGGCAAGTTATAACTAAAACTATGAAAAATGCAGAGAAGCTAACTACTTTTATGTTTTAAAATAGAACAAAACTGTATAAGTAAATGTTGTGAAGAATTACATACATACAATACATAATTTTGCTCCTATTGGTAATATACAGGGCAAGGTATCACTAAAAATATAAAAAAATGACTTTGTGTAAAGTACTTTTATTTTTAAAAAATTACATATTATGCACGAGACGGCGAAGCAAATTTTACCAAAATCCCAAAAATACTTTAATTTTGTTTTAAATTTTACTTCTTAAGACTCACTAATTAATTTTTAATTTAAACTGTAAAAAATGCCAACAACTTTTTTGATTACTTTATTGCTTTTACTTTAAATTTAAACATGAAATTTATTTCTATACATCAATTTTGTTCTATTTTAAAAAATAAAAGTACCTTTCTCGAGGTAATTTTTTTACTTTTAGTTATAACTCGCCAGGGGCGTCGCCAGCCGATGGCCCAGAGGAGGGGGAGCAAGTTGATATGGAGAATAAGGAAGTCCCAGAGTAGGTACTACAAGAGGACAAATAGACCAAAAGTTTTTGAATTTTAAAGAAAATTTTATAAAACTGGTTGCATGGTCCAAAACTAATAAATACAAAATTTTACTTCAATTGGTATTACATAGGGCAAACTATACTAAAAATATGAAATAATGTAAATAATAAAGCACATTAAATTGATGGTAGCTATTTAAGTAAACGCTAGAAAATAAATTAGAACTATAAAAAAAAACATAAAAAAAACATGTAAATGGAGAACTAAACATCGGCGGTTCGGGACCGTTGTCAAAAAAAAATTAAATCATTTTTTTAAATCAACCATTATTTAGGTTTACAATTTTTATTTTTTTAGGAGATTCTGAAAAAATCTTTGACTTTAAATGCCAAATATGTTTGTTTTTTTATAAAAGTTAATTTTGTTTTTTTATACAATTTATCTTGACAACAGTTTGTAGTTTTAATTTATTTTTTGGCGTGTACCCAAATAACAACCATCAATTAAATAAATTCGCCGAACCAATACAGAACATATCTTTAATAAAGCACATTGAAAAATAAAACTGACAACTGTCAGCCAGGGACAAAATGTTAGATCTCAAATAAAAAATTGCCATCATATAACTGAGCAAAAGTGATAATGTGAATATTTCATTTGTTTAAAACTAGCTATTAAAAAAAAATAAAAAATAATCTGCACGTCTAGGCTTCATAAAGAAGACGCCGGTACAGCACTTTTATTGCTGTTTCGATTTCGATTACTTTCATATGAGCAATACCTAAATTGATTGACTTCGCGGCTTAAGAATCGGATATCGTAACTAGTAACCGAATTTTTGCGATTTTAAAACCGATGCAAAGTCCGCATTTATAATGTTAGTAAAACTAATCCATTGTCATTTCTGTGAGAAAAATACGAAAGCTAATCGCAGCAATTGTTTAGATTTGATGGAATGAAATTGGTGATTATATTCGTGTTTCATACGTACAAGAATAATCGATCAAGCAAACGAAGAAAAAGAATTTGAACTTGGGTTGCTTAACATTGGGAAACTTTTTTAGAATCTTAAGGGGGTAGTTGCTCCCCTTTGCCATCCCCTGGCGACGTCCTTGTAACTCGCCCTGTATAATACCGATTAGAGTAAAATTTTGTATTTCTTAGTTTTGGACCATGCGACCAGTTTTCCAAAAATGCGGATTTAAAATTAATTTTTTTCAATTTGTCCTTTTAACACCCATCCTTGGACACACTGTATACTCGTAATCAAACTTTAACATTTAAAAATATTTCTAAACTTTTTAAAATATTCAAAAATTTTTCAATGTTACAATTTTTAACCAATAATATACATTTTTCGACGAAAGTAACACAATGTACGAGTATAATGAAAAATGTCAATATTTTGTGTTTTTATTTTTGTTTTCAATTTTTAATACAATTGAAGTATGTATTTTTATTATATTTAATTAAAGTTGACAAAAAAAAAACAAAAAAAATGCCCTTACCGGACCATTTTTATGAAAAAAAAAAAAATTAAAATGGTTATTTTCCTAAAGTTAGTTTTCATAATAACGGCTGTATATTTATTAATTAAAAAAAAACAGTATATTATGAAAGTATATTTGCTTCAAATTTCAGCTTAATTGAACTATTTTTAAAGAAGATATAAATAAAAAAGGAAAAAACCTTTTTTTCTACTTTTCTCGAAAATTTTTGAGCTTAGGGTCAAAATAGTAATTACATTAGTGTGGGTTTTTTTAATATCAACAACTTTTACATTTAACTTTTTAAATAGGATTCATTGTTTAGCTTGAAATTGCAAAAAACCATTTATATCCTTAAAAACCACCCCCCTTCTTCACCCTCAAATGGATTATTTTGATTAGTGTTTTTCTTACATAGTTATGATGCACTTAACAAAACTGTACCATTAGTTTGTTGTAAGAATTTTTTTATGACCATTTCTACTTCTATTCCGCCTGAGCTACTAGGTTTTTTCAAAGATAATTTAACTGTTTTTTTAATAAGAGTAGGTGGATTATTATAAATTACATAGCACTTAACCTGTAACAAGAATCATATTAACCAGTGTTTTTATACTAACTAACCACAACTACAACCGAATGGACTTTGCCTACATATGAAATAAATAAATAAACTAATATACCGGGTTTTCCTTACTGGTGGTTGCCTCCTATAGTTTTTTTACGTTTTAAGATAGAAAAATTAATTTTGGTATATCAATATTTGACATTACTTTATATTAATTGGTTTATTCACTTGTTTTGTATTACTTCTGGTTTTTACCGGAAACGACTGATACTTTAAAATTTTAAATGGCACTACCGGTATATTTTATCTTATTTAAATAGATTATGACATTCTAAATACAATGAGACCTTACACGTCATTGTTTGACACTAGTGCTGTAAAAAAAAATATTTTTAAAATTCCAATCTACAGAGCCATGATTAAGTTAAAACGGTTTATTTTAAGTCAAGTAGCCATGGAAAAATTAATTTAATTGTCTTTTGTTTTTTACAGCTTCTTAGGGCGACCTCAAAGTTTGCAAAAGCATAATTATGGTCATAACTCCTTCTTTAAAGTGAACCAGGATGGCTGGTTAGCATATCCTTATATATAATTTGGTACCACATAGTTCTAAACTAATAATTATACTGTTAATAATATCGATTTATGACAACATTATGAATTTATTATGTGTTCTTTAAAAAAGTCTTAATACTTACTCGCCTTTGTGGTACCAAATTACTCGAAATAAAATGCTCTTTTAGGATATGCTAACGAGCTCCCTTGTTCCATTTAAATAAGGAGTTAAGACCATAAATAGTGTTTTACAGAAGAGGTTTAGGGGGAGCCATCTGTGAGAAACACCCGGTATATGTTAGATCTGACTATTATTAAAAGTTAAATTTTAATTACCTGTGAAGTACTTGCCTACATGAAAATTGTAAGAAATATGATATAATTATTTGTAGCAACATAAATAATTTTACTTGATTCATAAAAATGGTTAATTAGTTCTCCTGGTGGGTTAGTGAGATTAGAAAATTTAGAAACTATGGGATAGAAATCCATGATATTGGCCAAAAAGCAACTTTGAAATTTTAAAGGCTCATGCTGTGTATTGCAAAGTAGATACTCCAAACTACATGTAACCAAAATTATTAAAAAATTTGACGACTTCTATTAGGTTAATAAGAAACTTGAAAAGGTATTTCAAGAATAAATTAAAATCACAAATAAAAATAACTAAGTATTAAATGAAAAGTGTTTTAGCTTTGTCGAAAACTTTGCAATAATTTATATTATTTTCACCCTTGTAAACATAAATATACAACATTTAATCTACTAAGTTTATTATTACCATAGTTTACTGAAAAAAAGTAAAATAATTTAAATAATAAGAGCTATTGTTGTGTTTTCAATGCAAAGTCTCGCGAAGTCTCGTTATTTTTTTAAAGATTTTTTTACCATTTTTTATCAGTTTTTGTACTAACAATTGCCTTGCTACTTTTTGCTACGTCTGAGTGTAAGGACAGATACATTTTTTTATAGCTAACAAGGTTTTCCAATTAAAAAAATTAATATTTTTTGTCATACACTGATATCTTAGCATATAAAGCATTCTGCTGAAAGAAACGGATTCTACAGAATCTACCCAATAAATTTTTTGTTTTTTTACGTAAAAAAATATAAAAAGTTGAGGAGATGTAACTTTATTACGCTTCTAAGGATAATTAAAAATTATTCTTTAGAACTGGATGGTCATATTTCCGAAAGTAATTGAGATAGACATAATAAATGTACTATTTTTTAAAGCTTTTTAAATGATATAATATACAGGGTGTTACATTCAAAAAAATCATACTTATGGTCGGACCCGGTATATCATATAAGATAATAATCATCCGATTACTGATTAGAAAACCACCGAATTAACCAAACAAGCTGACTTTTTAGTTTATTTTGTAAAATAATAAAATGTTAAGGGGGATGTGTTTATAATAATATAGGTATAATAAGTTTTCGTTTTCCAGAAATCATCTGTAATAATGCATAATATTTTTTCAATATTTTTCCAGAAAGAGAAACTCATTTTAAGTTATATTGGTAATTTTCAGAATTTTGGCCAAAAAATTTATTTTCTATCCCATAGTGCACTGGTGTAATGGGTAACTCACACTTGAGGCAGTGCCGTATTAAGCACTAGGCTAACTAGCCTACAGCCTAGGGCGCCTTGAAAAAGTGGGCGCTAGACAGGGAAGGTTTTAAAAAAGTTAAGGGCGGAGTGGGTTTTTGGTCTTCAATTTAATTTGTGAATAGGGCGCCGTGGAATAAAATTGAGGAACGCAGGGAAGGTGCTTCTTTTTGCTTTTTAATTTTACTTTCCAGTACTATGCATACATTTGGGATCAAAATAGGCGCCACGTAGGGAAACAAATTTTCTTTCTGCTCTTCAAGATTTTTGTTCCATATCTTTTGTTATATAATAGGCGCCCCAACAATTCCAGCCTAGAGCGCCCCAAACAGTTAATATAGCTCTGACTTGAAGTTTAAATATGTACCAATAAAATGTGTATTATATTGGTAAATTTATATTTTTAGATTAATAATTGCCGAAAGTGCTGCAAGATGTGAAGGGTGTGATTTTCCGATATGTAATCCGGATTGTCCAGGTTTAAAAGATATGGATAGACATGGTCATGAGTGTATGATTTTGGGTCTTAGGGATGTTAGAGCGATTAACGGTTTACATGAGTTTTACAGGTACTTTTTTAAATTTATATTTGGTATATAGACTTATTTGCCAAAATATGTAAGACTGTATATTTTCGTTTTTGATTTTTAGGCAAGATACATTGCTAACATTAAGATGTTTACTTTTGCAAAATAGACATCCAAAAAATTTTCTCAACTTATGGAAATGGAAAGTCATATGGATAAACGAGGTGAAAATACCGATATTTATAAGTAAGTTAACTTTATTTCATATTAAATTGTACTTAATTGTATATTTTCATCAAAAAACATATGCTATGTATGCTTTAAAAATGATTAAATATTATGTAAAATTCCCTAAAAAGTAACATAAGTTAAATTGGCCAAACCCACACCTCATTAGCTAATATTCTTTTTATTTCCTACCCATTTTATTGCTGCTACAGTTAAAGAGTTTCATTTGTTAAATTAATTGGTATAAAAAAGTGACTTTTTTAATTTTCTAACTTATAATTAATATTACGATTAATATTTTTTTATTAGCTTAAATCTGTAACAAATATTTAAATACTGGTTGCATAGTAATACATAAAAAAATATATTTTTTTCTTTGTGGGTCATTTGCCTAAAACTAACTACTTGAGGTGTTTTATTTATTTACCTGCCAATGAGATCGTAATAAACAGGATATGTTCTTTTCGTATCTTAATCTTAGTTAGTGAATTGTATTACAAAACATATTTTTGGATTCAATACTTCATTATAATTAATTTTAGAGATATTGATAGTCGAATAGTCGATTACCTCCACGACAACTTTTTTGCACCAATGAGAATACTAGAAGGCAAATCAGGCAAGCAAGTTCTTCAAGATTTATCAAAAGAAACAATTCATAAAATATGTGGTATTATTGATGTAAATGCTTTGGAAATAAACCAGGATGCTGAAATTACAGCTCTTTACCCAACCGCTTACCTTATGGAACATAATTGTATTTGTAATACTATGCATACATTTGAAAATTCAGATAAAGGGTAAGTAACTTTCGTATGCAAGTAGATTTGTCATAAGAGTAAAAACACTGTTTTTAAAATTATTATGTGTAATTAAGATTTTTTGTATTTTTTAATAGAAACTTCGCAGCTTGACATTAATAATAAATATTTAAATGCGTCCATGGACATAAACTAAATATACGTACATAAATTTATAAAACTTAGAAATACACTTGCATTGACTTCTTCAGCAAAGTTTCTTATTAAATTTATTGGTAATTGTTTGTAGAGACAATGGTCCCAGCAGTCATGACCAACTCGGACCAAAAAAAAATTTTACGTTTAATAATGTAATTATAAATTTATGTTTTTTAAAAACATACAAATTACCTTATTTTAAGGGAAAGAATAAGGTCTTTTGAAAATATGCTTTAAAACAACTTGGCCGCCATAATAAAACAAAAGTTGATTATGGTTTTTATAATATATTTATAGTTGCCCCAATAATGGTTTTATAGTTTCTAAAAATAATAAAAGAAATGCAGCCCTTTTTCTAAAATGCACATTTTTGTTTTTTCAAAAAATCCTTAAAACCAAAAAGATACAGTCATCACCAAAACAACATTAAATTTGCGGTTAAATGACCTACAACTTTCCCCATTCAACCACCTTTCTATCTCTTGTAGTTTTCATTATCCCAATACATTCCCTACCAATTTCGGACACACTGTATAGTTTCCAATTTTAGACGTACCCTGTTTATCCTTGGACTTTTGATGGAACCATTAACTGCTAATATAGCTTGGTCTCATCCCTTTATTTTTATACAAAATGAAGTTTTGTGAGAAATTAAAAATAAAAGTTTTAGTTTCGTTGCACACTTAATGAGCCATACGATACAGGGTGTCTCGAGTTAATCGTTTGCAAGATACACTTTATTTATTATAAAATTTAATTTTCCAAAATTTAGTATTAAAAGCTTTTTTAGAGCGGATAATCAAAATGTACTAATGTTTTTTTCGAAGATATGTTCTGTAGTTCAGCAGATTCATTTAATGGATGGTAATTGTTTCGGTACACGCCAAAAATTAAATTAAAAGTACCAAAAAACCCCAAAAAAATTTAAACCAGTAAAAAGATAACAAAAAATCGACGTTTCGGTGGCAAGTCGGCCACCGTTGTCAAGATAAATTGAATAAAATTAAAAATTAACTATTATTAAGGTCTTAAATTTTGAAATTTTTATCTTTTTTATGATATTCTGAGAACGTTTTGACATTAAATGTCAAATATGTTTGTTTGGTTATAGTGTCATAGTGACATAGATAACTGGTTGCTGGTGTATTTATTGTTTGTATTACAAAAAGGTGAATAGTTAGTTAATTTTTAGTCTTCCTGAAGATACTTCAGTATCTAGGCAAAGGCAACCAAGTGTTATTTAAATTAACTAAAATTGATGGTACACAATTATCTTTATTTAATAATATATACGCACTTTCTTTGATTTTGCGTTTTTTAGAACAAATTTCCTTTGCTAAAATGCCCGAAGCATCCCAGTTTATTCTATGATTGTTATCAAATGCGTGTTGGCAGATTTTTGATTTATAAAATTCTGTGTTTTTAATGTATGATCTGTGTTCTTTTATGCGTTTGGCTAATGGTCTACATGTTTCACCTATATAAAACTTATTGCATTCGCAAGGTATTTTATAAATGACATTTTTTTGTATTTTCATTTAAGTTGTATGGTTTTGTTTTTGTTAATTGAGATCTGATTTGTGTTTTAAAAATTGTTCGAATATTAAATTTATGTCCTATTCGTTGGATTTTATTTGATAGTCCGGGAATGTACACACAAAAAATTCTAGTTTATATCCAAAACTAAAACCACTCTTGACGGGATTATCTTGTATCACCTGTAACTCCTTTTGCGCCCACAATAACAATATTAAGACAAGAAAACCCTAATCTTATTTTTAAAAACATGCTCGTTTTGAAATTCGAAATAAGTTTTTGTTTAATCAAGGTAGCTTTATATCTAATCAAGAACTTGTTAAATTTTGGATGAAGAAAATTATTATTTTTAAATAACTCTTAAACTCATATTATTTTAATTACTTCTACAGTTCTCTTAATATTTTGACTGACTTTAACCAATTATTTGCTTTAGGATTTACTCAAGTGTAACTTCTTTTACCTAAAACCTCTACATTATCGACCTAATATTAGCTATACTTGGATTGAGTTTAAGCATCTTGCTTGGACAGTAATTCTATTTGAAAGTGCCGCGAAGAACACGCGGTTCGGTGGCGCTCACCTCGACCAATAGCAACGCGCTTTGCGGCGGGATTTGATCACGCCATTTTTCATGTGTCCGAGACTCGAGAAGGTGTATAGCGGGTGTGAATGTTTATGTCGATTTGAATATGGAATTGGAAAATTTGCTCACTGAATGGGAAATGATGGATTTAATCCCCATTTTTCAAGGTAAGTACACAAAGTAACAGTACAATAACATTTTTTATATCAGGTGCAAAATACTTTTATAGGTTAGAATAACTAAACGTGTTTAAACAATTAAAAAAATCCATATAGGTAGGAATATGCTTTTAAGGTGGGTTTTCACGCTCATGCAATTTGCACAAGTTGATTTGTGCATGCCATTTGTACAAATTAGACTGAACTATTTATTACATCCGTTTTTACGGGCAAATGTATTTGCACAAATTTGCTGGTAATTATCTACAAACCGGACGCATCGCCGATTTTAATGAAATTTGGTATACGGGGGTTTTGTGGGCGCTGATCCCGAATGTGAAAGAATTTTTAGTCGGACTCGTTTCGTTCTTAAAATATTCATCTTTAGACTTGATAACCAAATCTAACTCTGAATTCACTATTTCTTCTTCTTTTGCACTCAATTCTTGATTGAAAGGTAAATTGGTACACAATATTTGATTTCCACTCTAATAACCTCATTTTTCTATTTATTTTAACCGTTTTTTTCTATAAAATCGCAAAGCTTCACTTTCAAACATTTTAATCGCAGTCTGTCATTGTCACTGCCACTGAAAGTGAAGCTTTAATATTTTATGGAAAAAATGGATAAAATAAATAGAAAAATGGTGTTTTTAGAGGTGGAAACTAAATATTAAGTACCAATTTAGCAGAAAACTCAAGAATTGAGTGCAAAAAGAAGGGGGAAATAGTGAATTCAGGTTATAATTTTATGAAATGTGTTTAAGTATAATACTGTTTGTTTATAAGGCATGGCTCTTTTATTTTATGTTAGATTACTTTTAAAATCTCTTGGTGCTTTTTTTTAATTCTTCCAAAAGTATTCGTATTTTCAGTTCGTACAGGGAACAAAACTAAGGATGTTTTAATGTTTTTTAGAAAGGTTTTGCTTATATAGCTTAGGTAGTATATTTAGCATTAAACTAAAAGCAAAACAAATTATATTTTTACCATTCTGTTAATTTCAGGTGCCTGACACAAAAAGAGTTTCTATCTGTCTTTACTGCTTGAAACTTGTTGAAAATATGGAAAAGTCCCAAGAAGGTCTTATGAAGCAAGAGTAGTATCCAGTTTATCATATCTTGTAAATTTTAATATTTTTTTAAGTTCTAATATTTTAGTTAAAATAATATAAAATGTATTATACTTTTAGTGTACATTTGAAATATTTAGGGCAATATTATTAAATTATGTGTTTTTTATTGTGTTTACTTCAAATAATTATTTTTGCAACTGGGTTCATACCTTAAATAAAATTCAGGGCGTCCTTCCCGTAATGACATTGATTGATATAAAATACATTGGAGTCAAGAAAATTTTGAAAATTGTGTCACATACTAAGACTGGGGAAGACTTATAGGACTAAACTATTTTGTAAAATCTGACTCTTTTGATTATATCGAAAAACTAAAATTTTTAAAAATATGTTGTAAGTAGTTTAGTTTTGTAGCAGTCTTAAAATGTGAAACACTTTTTAATTTTTTTTTGGCTCTAATTTATTTTATGTCAATCCATGTAATTCCCGGGCGGAACTCAAAATGTATTCTAAGATATGAAACTATTTGCAATAATATTTAATATGCTTTGTTTAAACTTATCGAATTTTAAATCTAAGCAAAAATAGTGTTTGTGTTAAAAATAATTATTCTTTAATAAAGATAATTTAGATTTAACCTGAGAATTGCATATAATTAATGCAATAATTCTTATACTTATTCCAAGTTTAGTTATTCTTAAGCAAATCGCAATTACAATTTTCATTAAAAGATTACTATACTTAAATAAAGCCCAGTTTGTTTTATATTAAGAAAGCTAAAATATTCGGCCCAGTATAGCTATACTTATGTAAATAATATATAAAATTAAATTAAATAAATTTTTAATATTGATTAAAGTGGTATATGTTTTCTCGAACAAGATTAGTTGTTATTGCGGATATATGAATGTAAGCTTGCATTTAGTCAAGATCATTACTCTTGAATATAGTGGATATTTTTTTCAGTGTATGGTAAAAATAAATTTGTAATAGGTCTATTTTGATTTTGTCTTATATTTGGAGTTTCAAATTCAAGGAAACAAACTGTATAAAGGTAACTTTTTAGAAGCAATGTATTTCTGTAGTCAGATTTTAATTTCGACGTTTCGGTTTTGAGATACCATCATCAACTCTCGTTTTTCTTATGGCCGCCATTTTCTTTTTTGCACATTTAAAATAATGTATAACACGTTATAGGTATTTTTAATTTCTATATTAAAAATCGTCAAAATTAATTTTTGTCCCAGTTGGCCATGACTGCGCAAGCCATTAACTCTAGTAACAATTGCCATTCAATTTTCTATAAGGACCTATATTGGGAAAGGTAATGCAAGTTTATTTCTAACTTTTGTTAACCTATGTACCCAAACAAAGATGGATATTTACCTTGTGTGCATCGGCACATTAAAATATGTGTTAATTAAATCCAGCTGTAACCTTTCTACCAGAAATAGGTTTATGTGCTACAAGACATTTTTGTTTTAAATTTTGTTATCCATAACATACAGAAACCCAAGTCATAATCTCCAAATTGTCACGAACACAATTATAAAACTAAATCATACATACCAGTCTTTAAAAAACAATGTTCTCTCCACTTATTCCGAATGGGTAAAAATTTAATTGCATACGGGAGTTTAAACAAAGCCAAAGAAAATATTAGTTTTAAAAAATACTAAAAATTGTAATATGAACCAACTTTCAAAAATATTTTGTAGATTGTAAGATACCCTGATTTTTATAATACAAGAGCATCAAAAAGTTAAACTTTTAAAAATATTTTTTAAAAAATACCCATGGTAATTATTAAATAAAAAAGAGAAAAAGCAAAAAACATGCCATAATTTAAAATAGAACACTGGTAATAAGAGAGAGAGAGAACATTTTTTTTCACAGACTATTATGTAAGTAAAATTTGATTTTTCAACTGTGTTTGTGCCAATTAAAAGACATATTGATTTTTTTTATATGTTATGCTATGGAAAAAATGTTTTTGAGCACATACACACATTTTTGATAGAAAGTTTACAGCTTGATATAATTAACACATATTTTAATGTACCGATTCACACAAGGTAAATATCCATCTTCTGCAGTCATGGCCAACTGGGACAAAAAATTAATTTTGACGATTTTTAATATAAAAATTAAAAACACCTATAAAGTGTTATACATCATTTTAAAGGAAAAACGTTCTTTAAAAATGTGCAAAAAAACAAAATTACGGCCATAAGAAAAACGAAAGTAATGAAAGTATCTTTAAACCGAAACATCGAAAGTAAAATCTGAATACAGAAATGCATTGCTCCTAAAAAGTTGCCTTAATAATATTTTTACAGATTCCAAAAATTATTTAAAATAAAAAAACACAGCACTTTTTCTAATATGCACATTTTTAGTTTTTTCAAAATAACCTAAAAACCAAACAAGATACAGCCGTCATCAAACTAGATTAACCATTAAATGGCCTACAACTTTCCCCATTTAAGCATCTTTCTATCTTTTATAGTTTTCAATATACCAATACATTTCCTACCAATTTTGGACACACTATAAATAATTAAATACTTTTTGCAGATTCTATGTAAAAAGTTCCACAAAAATTGTCTCTATGGTTTGCAATTTCTTATAAAAGATATATGGGGTAAAATCAACAACGACAATTTTTTATTTTCCCCTCGTATCTCTTAGATAACTAATTTTAATAAAAATCTGACTGCGCCGTTTTTAGTTTCTCCAAAATTTAGTCCATAACAGTTAAATCAGTTTTTTTTCATTAACTCTAGTAATAACTGAGATAGCCCATAAAAACGCCAAATTTTGGCTACCATGTACTAACTGTATGTTACTTACCTTACATTTAACAGCAAAATTTGAGTATCCTTCGATTCCTTACTTTAAAAAACCCCGGATATCGAATTTGGTAAAACAAATTTAGTAATAAATAAAATATTTAAAAATAACTAAAATAAACCAAAAAATTTATTAACCATTAGCCCAGTTCCCGTTCTGGCGTCTTGTTAAAATTTTATTTTATTGGATTAAAATAACCGAAAGCTAATCAACCTTTGTCTAGAGTTTGAAACCTTTGTATCGTAAGTAATTTTATATTAAATATTTCATTATTTTATTTCCTTTAAAGTAATCTTCACTTTTATTATATTGTGCAAGGACAGAATAGTTCTTCATAGTATATAAAAGTTTAATTTTTTTGTGATGTTTAATAAACTTTTTTATTTTATTTTGGAGAAAAGTCAAATAATATTTTGTTTAAAAATTTTGACACCCTATATTTTGCACACGATTAACTTTTGGACCAAGATAAAATTACGTTAGATCGTTGTACTTTCTCCCTAAGGAGTCTATTGTAGTATTTTGTACAGACCTTTTAGAGACAGCCTATTTAAAATTAAAATAACAATCAATTAGGGTTTAACCTATTTTATTTAAAGTAATTGTGTTTCGAGGTCTAAGTCTAACGTGACCGTGGTACAATTACTTGTCTTTTATTCAAAGGCGATTTTTTCGATAACCATTTAATGTACTGCAAAAATGCAAAATATCAAATATTAGCGACCGACTTGCTGGTGTAGCTTTAATTTAAAAAAATGGCGTAGGTATACATACAATTTTTGGTCATCATCAGAGTTAATCCCCCCTCACGATAATTGAGGACAAGAAATAAATATACAGCCTAATATACCTGAAGTATGTAATTTTATGTGATATTTGGTGCATTTCCATTTCCCAACTTTGAACGTCTAACAAAACCAAAATTTTATTAAAGAAATTCCTACAATAAAAAAAAATATAATCAAGAAACGATAAACTTTAATCATAATTTGGTCCAGGAAATTTGTGGTAGTATTTTGTACAGACCTTTAAAAGAGACTCCATGTATAGAAATTTTGTATGTTAGTTTAAACTTTCCTATTATTTTAGATATACCATCACAATAAAAGCCGCTTTTCCAATAACAAAAGGAGAGCACATTTCCACAATGTATACTCATTCCCTCTGGGGTACTCAAGCTAGAAGAGAGCATTTAAGAGAAACAAAATATTTTTCGTGTAAATGTAAAAGGTGTGCTGATCCCACAGAACTTGGAACTTACTTGAGTGCCTTAAGGTGTATAGGGACCCAGGACGATGAACCATGCGGAGGTAATTAATCGTAGGTTGTGACATTAGGTTAACACGAAAACAAAATGCCCTATTTTTTAATATAGTGCAACTTTTTTATTTTAAATAGAACAACATGTTTATTTTTCTTAAATAATAAAAATACAAAAATAATGGATTTATTAATATCTGACAAATTGACTGCCATGCTAATTAAGATAATTATTTGACAATAAATATTTGCTACATATACGTACAAGCTTACAGGAAAATAATACGGAAACAAAGCTCTAAGGCAGGGATGGCGAACCTTTACGTATGAAAGTGTCCTTTTTGAACAAAAATGTAAAATAATTTCGTAGCCGTGCCATAAAATACTTATCAGTGACTACAAATTTTGAAAAGCAAAAAAACGGGGTCATTAACTTCAAATTTCCATCATTTGCCCCTTCCAGCGGCAATATCGACACACCCGCGTGCCAAATATTTTATGTTGCGTGCCATTTGTGGCACGCGTGCAAATGGTTTTCCATCCCTGCGTTAGGGTATGGATTGCGAAGCTTTACGTATCAATGTGCCATTTTTCTAAAGAAATGTTTAATAAAGTCATAGACGTACCATTAAATATTATTGTGTCGCGTGCCATTAAAAGCACTCGTGCGATTAATAGCATGCGTGCCCTTGGTTTGCCATCCCTGTCCGGGATATTCACAATATCAACAAAAGTTCCTAAAAAAGTAATCTAACTTTACTGCCACTATTATTTTGTAAATATATAGCTTTAATGCCACTATTATTTTGTAAATATATAGCTTTAATACCATTATGTGTATAGCAAATTTTCATTTTCAAATAATACTCTTATATGCCATGCAAACAACTTTTTAGAGATCAATATATCCACTCTTTTTTTTAAGTAACCATAACTTATGTTACATTTTTTAAAGGGAAATTTTAAATTTAAAGAGTAAAGAAAAATTAACATGGTGTTCCATTTAAAACAACAAAGTTACCCTATATTGGAAAATCGGCCATTTTATTTCTGTGTTAACGGAATGTCATAACCAAATGACAAAGATATAAAAACTTTTCAAAAATATATGGCCTTTTGCGAAAACCGCATCTTAATTACTTTAATTGTTCTATAGTTATTCTTAATTAAAATTAGTAAAAATATAGTCGAACACTCTATATAAAAGAAGCTTAAATCTTAGATTTATAAGTAGCCAAATAATTTTTGGCATTTTAATTCAAAGAGATTTTCCTAGATTCTTCAGGTCTAATTATTGGTAAATTTATATATAAATTCATGATTATAGATGTTTTTTTTTCTAGGTATACAATTACCAATCAACCCAATTGATGATAACACAGAATGGGCATGCAACAAATGTGATGTGAAACTAACTAATCAGGAAGTTAGCTTTTTAGTTAATCAAATAGGGGAAGAAGTAGATAACGTACAGTTGTCCAATCCCACTGTACGTGAATTGGACAGTCTTTTAACGAAAATGTTAAATTTCGTTCATCCTAATCATTATCACGCATTTTCCGTGAAGCATTCACTTGTGCAACTATACGGTAAGAAATGTATTTGCACTATACAGTATGGCGCATCACAAATGCCTAGGTCTCTAGTACAAAGCGGTATTATATTTTGTTATAGGTATATGGGACTACTATAGGAACAAATTATAGAGAATTATACAGGGTGGTTCAAAAAGAGATCCAGATTAACTTTATGTTTTTTTTTTAATAAAACACCCTCTATATAAGTCCAGAGCCCAAAAAAGGCATCTTAAAGATGGGTTGGTTGTTGTTGTGTGGCGCATAAGCCACTTGGTTTATTTACCTGAAGACTTTTTTTTTGGTTGGCCCCTCCCCAAAATCACTGTCTGCGTGAGGCTCTGTATAAATCCGTTTTTGGGGTTACAAAGATAAAAATAAGAAAAGTTATGTCAGCGATCTCTATAACGAAAATATATAGTTTTTATGATACTTATGATTTTTGAAAAATTCATGACAAAAACAATTGAATACTATTACCTTAGTACTTTATTTATGTGTGACTTTATATATTATGTTACATTGCTAAATTATCTCTGTGCCATTCTTTACATTTAAATTTTTAATATAAATTAGTCAGGGTGTTTAAAAACTAATATTGAATATTATCTACTTTTGAGTGCAAATTACTTAACTTTTTTAAATGGAACACCGTGTTTATTGCTCCATTTTTAAGTTCTGGGTATAAACATAGGGTTTGTTTTATCAGACATCCCTATACCAAAAACGCACGTTTTTTTATACCGTCGTTGCGGGTTACTTTGGCCAAAAATGTGATATATCAGCGCTAAAATGATTTTGGTATTAACTTAGAGGTGTATTTAACAAGTTACAATGCGCAAGTTGAAGCAAGATTGTGTTCAAGTATAATATTTTTTTTCCAAATTTTGGGCCAATGATAGCCTGAAGAGAGGGTTACTTGGGCCCGCATAGGTTTTTCGTAAACAAAACGTATCTTAAGAAGCATGGGCCAATGAAACCTATATGGTAGGTAAAAAAAAACGATTTTTTCAAAAATAAAATTTTATTTTAATGGAACCAGGTACAAAACAAAATAAATTTTAAATATTGGTTACAGCATAATGCATAAAACGAGAGGTACGAAACAAAATTAACTTTCTTTACTTTAATTCTTAGTTACCACATAATGTAGGTATAAAACTAGAGGTACAAAACAAAATTAACTATTCTTAATTTTATTTCCTAAAACTAGAAGCATTTTAAAAAATTTAGTAACTAAATAAACTGACGCACTCAACAATGCTCATCATCCACTTCTGGAACAGAAAAACAACTTTTCTTTATACATTTAGGGACTTCAATTCTACGAATTATATTTTTCCAAATATAGAACTGCTCGTCCTTGATCAACGGCCATCGCCAGTAGTTTTTTCCTTGTTTCATGCAGGTCACAACAGCCCCTTTTTTAGAAGTTGAAACAACCCTGCCAGGATAGTTACGTGATTCCCAAGTCACCAAAACATGATCGCCAGCAACAATATTTATGAGTGAAGGAGCGTTAGTTGAAAAAACACCTTTACCGATTTCAACTGTTTTAACATCTTCTTTTAGAGGGGTAAGTCTTGTTTTTCTCTAATACTTTTTGGAGCCTTGAACTGCGTTATTTCTTCCCTCTGGACAGAATTTGAATCTTGGCCATTTTGTTTCTTTTTATCGACCTCAGTTTGTGGCAACTCTACGACGTGAAGAACCGGTAAGTCGTGCTTTTCTCCGATACTGTTTATAAGCTCGGTTTGAATCAGTTCATTATTTTCATGAACAAGTGATATTTGTTCTGGTTAGTTCTGGTTAGTTCTGGTTAGTCCTTCGACGTTATTTGCAAGTTTGGAATGCGGCGTTATCTCCTGAGGAATGTCTTGTCCAGCATTATCATAGTTCTTATTCACCAGCATTGCTAATGGAATACAGTCGTCTTCTGATTCTGAGATGATGTGGTCCTCAGTGGAAGAAGCAATACTTATTTCCGAGTTACTGCAACTTGTTGATGAAGAAATGGAGCGCTGTGAACGTTTTTAATTTTTTTGTTGATTTTTTTGTTTTAGTTTGCTGTAAACCGGATGGTCCTGCTTCTAAAAGATCAGAAGCACAAATAGATTTTCCGGAAGGCACATTTAGTTTTCTTTTCTTGGCAATCTTTTTTCTTCACAGGTTTCATTTCGAGTGTGTTGTAACTTTTGCACAAAAGATGCCGCAATAAGTTCAATATTTATAATGCGGTCTTGTCTTGGCAACCTAGCTAATGGTTCTTCTTTGTTGATGGGAAATATCCCTGTCTTTTTAAATCCAGCAATAATATTTTGCTATGTTTCAGTCAGAGCATTTAGAGCTGTTTTTAACAGAGAAGGAAATTGTTCTTTAGGTGTGGTTGGTAGTTTCCTTCCAATTTGGCTGCTCTTCCAATCTAGTAATGTTTGCCTCCACTTACATTTTAGTGGCCGAAAGTAAGCAACGTCGAGAGGCTGAAGGATGTGCGTTGAATTAGGAGGCAAACATACAAAGCGTATGTTCTGCTTTTCACATTCTAATAAAACCTTTTCGTTGATATGTGATGCAAGGTTGTCTTCAATCACTACTTTCCGGCCATTTTTTCTTAAGAATTGGAAGAAGATGTCCTAGAAACCAGTCTTCATAAGTCATGGCATCAATCCAACCGCTTTTGGTCCTATTGTAACGGGCACCTTCAGGACCATTTTCGGTCCAAGTGGACCACAGATGTTCTGATTTATAAATTATGAAAGGGGAATAGCTTCGCCTGCAGCATTACCACAAAACATAACAGAAAAACTAACCTTTGTTGCGTTAACTATGGTCTCTGGGTATTTGGTTCCCCGTCTACAAATAACAGTCTTTCTTCCGGGATCGTCGCAGAGATTCGTTTTATCATAGCTATAAATATTATCTGGGGGAACGTTTTCCACTTCTTTGGCAACATTTTCAATAAAGTCTGTTATTACGTCTTCTGATACCTGAGCTCTAACTCTTTTAATATTGTTTGCCAGCCGCTGAGATAGAACTTTATGTCTCTTAAGGAAATATCTTAGCCAATCTTTTCCTGGAATGTTGTTTTTAAACTGTTTTACAATTCTTCCTTGTGACGCAAGATAATCCCTAATAACCATTTTAAGATCAAAGTCGGTTAATGGAAAGCCATACTCGGAAAGTGCCGTTATATGAGCAACGAACGCTGCTTCTTCCTGCTCCGAGAAAACCATTGGTCTACCAGGTTTGTTGCCATGTTTCTTCGCCAATTTGTTTTTTATGGTACTGCGGGGGATCTTATATTTTTTGCAGCATCTCGTTGGCTGAGTACTTTTGATTTTACAGCTGCTAGACATTCTTCCAACTGCTCTTTGCTGTAGTCAACATACCGACGACTGCCGGGCTTTCTGCAATAATTTGATGGCATCACAAATGCTGAAGTTTATTCATGTGCCTGCAAATAATAGAACTTGACTGAATTTTTCAATGTTTACTAAAACTGAGTCATAGGGTTACTTTGGCCCATGGGCCAATCTTAACTGGAAAGGCGGGCCAAAGTATACCGACATTTCGTTTTCTAAAATTTTGCACTAAAATTATGTAAAACCTTTTCAATTTACAAATGACATACTCCTAAATACATTTTTTACAGAACAAAGTACAGTTATGATTTTGTACTTACCAAACAAGACAGTTCCACCACAAAGTTTGCAACATACAAATACACGTGTTTTCACTGTCAACAAGTTCAAGAGAAGTTCATAGAACAAGCATGTAGAAAAACTAACCAAACTAGCACTACGGTGCGCATATACAGCCATCTATCATTTTGGGCTGGCACTACAACGCTCGCTCAAGCGGTTGAGGTGTGGCAGGAAACTTAATCTTTTTCCGATTTGGGTTAAAGTTGCCCGCCGGGGCTAAAGTAACCCGCAACGACGGTATATAATTAGTATTTTTAAACGATTCACGACAATTTTTTTAATATAGAACAACTTTGATATTTTAAATAAAACACTTTGTGTTCTTTCTCATATTTTTATAAAAGGGCCCCACACAAACCTTATGAAGTTGTGCCCTTGGTTAAATTCGCTGACATTTGGCATGGAAGTAGCTCTAAGCATGCTGATCAAAAGTCCCAATGGTTGCAACCGCCTATGATGATCAAAAGATTCACTGGGTGAACCCCCTAAAATCAATCCCCGGGCGTGGGCCCCACCGAAATATAATAATGAGCCCCAAAGTATGTGTTAGTGTTTAATGAATATATTCATCTGCATTTATGCACAGAGATTGCTCTCAGCTGATGAACAGTTTCAATTGACGCAACCCCCAAAATCAACTCCAGACCCGGATATCACACACCACCTTGTCTTAACTGGCCGGGTACCACACACCAGTTTGCTCTAACTGGTTAGATATTACATACCATCTCGTCTCAAACAACCTTTGGGGCTTGGGGGCATGAGGATCTGGGGTTGATTTTGGGGGTTGCGCCAATAAGACTTTTGAACAGCATGAATATATCTCCTAAAAACCGTAACTTACTTTAGGGCTTATTTTAAGATTTCGGGCGGTGTGGGGGTCGGGGTGTTAATTTGGGGGAGAGGGTTGCAACCATTAAATCTTTTGATCATCTTGCATAGAGATATGTAACTCTGTGCAAAAAATCAGATGAATAAAAATATTATTTAAGCCAGTGCTTTACCCTCTCTTTTGCACCCCTCCCGATATATAATTGGAAAGAAACTCTAAATAAAAACTAAACACAAAAAAGAACTTATTCTTTTAATTTTCTCTCGATTCCTTTAGTTATTGGCGCTCCTCCCTATGTATAATTTGGATGAAACCAATATCCAACAATTTAATAACAGGGAAGTTTTACTTTCTTTTCACCTTAAATTTGCGCCGCTTCTGATCTTGCGCTGAAGCGGCCGCTTCACGGCTTTGCACCCCATTCTAATTTTACGGTTTAAATACAGGGCACTTTATATAGGACATCTAAATAAAAGTTTTTACGAAAAATCCGTGTGGTCCAGTAATTTTTCAAAATTTTGACCTTCCTTAGATGGGACTGGTTTTAATGGGCTGTTAAAAATAGGAGGAGGGTGGGATTACTTATAATGTATATTGAATTTAATGTAGCAAATTTTATTTAAATGTTTATTTTTAAAGGTTACCAGCAGAGGGTACATGCCAAATCAATTGAGTGATGACGTTGTTGTTAAAAAAGCCACAATGTGTCGTGAGTTGTTAGATATAACAAAGAAGATTGATCCAGCTAATTCCAGGTAATAAATTTTTGAAACATCGTAATAAAATTGTATGGGTAAAGATTAAATTGTCTTCTGCGAAAGCCCCAATTAATTAATACTTTTGAGAAAAGTAAGAAAAAGCTATTTGTTTAAACAATAGATGACATGAAAAAATGGTTTTCTAAGTAATTTATTTTTTTGATAATAAGATACTTAACTAAAACAATATTATGTTCCTTGTTTTGTTGCCACCCCAATAAACAAACTGAATACACAAAGCAAATAAAAAGATAAAAGGGTTAGTGGTAATTGTATTGTTTTATTTTTGATTTCTTTACAAAAAGTAATTATACTAACTACTCCTACCAAAATACTAAATGTGAAAAGATGAACCTAAAATTAATTTCTTGGCTGTGGGCTGCAAAAAAATTGGAGATCTGAATGAGTGCCAAGTTCTGTACAAAATCCAAAAATGTGTGAAATCTTTAACTTAATCATTATATTTGACTTGGCCAGTTTTTATCAGAATTTAAAAAATACTTAAATAAGTTGAATAACTTTATAAAATGACTAATGTAATGACTGTAATGAAACTAGTCGAGTCAAGAGAACCAAAAAGAACTAGTACCCCGGCTATATGCCACGATGAGTATTGAATTTCATTGGACACACAAGATCTTCGTTCGCAACAGACAAAGGGTACTTGGTTGATCAACAGATGAGATGCATGACGCGTGTTCGTCCGCGGAGAGTAAAGTCATAGCAAATGACGACGCAATGAAACCAAACAACAAACGACGTGGGACAATCCCTTCAGTTCCCTCCTCAGTGGCGGAACAAGCCTTTTGGCTCCTGGATTCGAGCGTCATGGGTTTGCACGCTGTGTACCCAATTGTCTATTCAGTCAGCACCCCTCACCTTTTAAGTGGGGAATGGTAGGTTAATGTCTACTAGCAGCCTAATGTTAACTGGTCGATCGTGTTTGGTACCATTGCATTGTTCTTATGTTTCGTCCTCGCTGGGACTCATCATGAAGGGGTGGGGCAGATCTAAGCCGCGGCACAACGCCAACGCTCATTACCTACTTAAACCTTTGATACGACTTACTTTCAAAGTCACGATGACCATCACGTCATTGGGAGTTTTTACTACGCACCTCGACGAGCCACGGGCCAAGAACCAAGGATAACCCGATTCTGGCTAAAGAATCAACTGCACGCGCACGGAAAGCCCCCACCTTCGTCTCTAGGGCCACATTGCTTCGTGAACCGAAAAGAGTTATATGAGGAGTGAGGCCCAAACACGCGAGGAAGGGACACCTAGTCTGATTGGGGCTCGTTTAGCGGTAAAGTGTGGTGAGCATGGGGATCTTATCTTAACATATTATGGTGCTTAAACAAAATCGCTTAGTTTGGTCGTTTGTCTTTGATTACTGTAGTTTCAGTGGAATGTTTCCATGCAGGAGACAATTAGTCTGGTAACTCAGTTAAAAACTTTTCCAAGTCCCCTTAAAAAACTGTGTTCATGTGGGTTTTTGCACGCCTCGATTATTACTTTTATTAATTATTGTTTTGATTTTTAGGTTAACCTTGTATACAGGAGTCCTACTTCATGAGTTGTACTTGGCTAATATGCTGCTTATAAAAAGAAAATGGGACTTGGGAATTAAAACAAAAGTAAAGTCAATAAATGTAATGCTTAAAGAATCCCAATATGCTATAAAACAAGCTATTAAAGTATTAGCAAATGAGAAAAATTGTCCAGCTGGTGAAAAACTTCTTAGCCTGATTCAGAGTTCCGCTAATGAATTTGCGAAGTTTATTACAAGAAATAAAATCGACTTAACTGAGGGTGAAAAGGAGAAGACTGTAACCAACTAAAAATAAATGAATAAACCTAAATTTAAAATTAATTTTTTTGTTGTGTTTTTCTTTAACATAATTAGTCAAGTAATCTTTTTCCTCATTCATAAAATTAATTTATTACCCCAGATAAAATGTAGAAAACATATAAATACATTTTCAAACAACGTTTAGGTTACAATTAAGTTCTTTTGCAGTTGTGTCAAAAAATATATATTTTTTTACTACGTCAATATTAAAAATTCTTTAAATCCTAATTTTATTACCCATGTAAAATATGAGACTATCATACACAACATACTGGGTTAGTAAAAAGTACCGCAACTTTTAAATATGTTTAAAAATGCTCAAGGTACATTTACCAAATTTGGTTTTGCAGTGTTTTGAATATGTGGAAAAGCACTGTTGCCAGATTTTCCAGTTTTGGGCTACATATATTTTTTCAGTTTTTTAAATGGAATGTCCCATTTATTTTAATTGCATTAAATTTAGTAAGTTTCTAAATTTTTAAAACTTTGTCTTTATTAGTTGTTTTTAGAGATACACTACCCTTTCAGCAAAAAGTAATTTAGGGCTTAACTATCTTTAAAACCGCCAAAACTATGTTTACAAAATTTGGAATTTAGGGGTATTTTGGCATGTCTAATTGATCAGAGATATCAGCATTGTTACCAAATTTTAATAGAATAGCGGTGTTGTCATATCTCGGTAACTCGGTAAAAACAATGACCTTTTATCCTTTACAGGAGACGAAGCATTACGCGTTATTTCAATGCTAAAAATCCGTTTGTTTTGTTGCAATGATTAAAATACAAAACGTGAAAACACAAACGTGTGTGACAAAGAAAACAAATCAAAATAATTTGCCTTTGTTTACAAATACCTTTGTGTTGGCAACGCTGCAAACAATATGATGACGTATTATATTTTTATTGCCAGAGGCGTGCCATTCCGAAGTACTAAAAAAATAAATACAAATAAATATAACATTTAAAATACGCATTTTTAGATAAACTCGCAAAACCTTCCTAAATAAGATTTGGGTTTGCATAATTTTACCTTTAATAACGAGGATATGGTAAATATAAATGTATTTGTAGAACAAAAACGATTGGTCAGAATAATTAAAGATTGAAGTATAAAGCTTGGGATCACCGATGAAAGTTTTTCATGAAATCTTTGTGTCGTGCGTCAAAAATTTTATGTTTCCCTGGAAAAACACTGATTATTTTTACAGGGGAAATTTTTAACTTATTACACAAAACGCTCATAAAAAACTTTCAACATATGGATCCCAAGCCAAAGAAAACTTGTCGTTTTTATTAAGAATGTGGGGTTATTGATTATATATAGACATTTATAAGTGTCTCATGTATTTTTGTATATACATTTTAGAGAACAGACAAAAAACTGCTTAATACTAATAATTTGGTAAAAGGAGGGGTTATTTTTTTAATAATATTATCCTATTAAAAGCCAATGATTTCTAAACTGTATTTCGCAAGTAAATATAGTTTATTATTTAAAAGTTATAGGGTATTAAAAAACGAATATAATTAATAATTATAATGTTACTTACGAGGTACTGCGGTGTAGCCCTCGATATGTAACTTGGACAAAGTTTAGAAATCGGAAATCTATACTAATAAGATGTAAAGTTTGTACCTTTTTTTGTATTTGTTTGTCTGTTGTCGCTAATCTTCGGAAATACTGAACCGATCATACAAATTCTTTCACAATCAGAAATCTACACTATTCAGGAGTGTTATAGGCTATATTTTATTATAATTAAACAAAAAGTTCAGATATTAACGCCCAACGAAGTGGGCACGGGTCGGCTATCTTGGAAATGTTGTAATAATAAAAACTGGAAAGTAGAGTACTAATGTTTTAAATTGGATAGTCGAAATATTAAAAGAAAAGTTTTTCTACGGGAAATACGATTGGCGACAATACATTACGCTAGTTAGCATACAAAATAATATGTATTTTATACTTTTTAGAAGACTGGATGTTTTACCAACCCTTACGTTCGGTTGCGCATTCGCCATTCTACACATACTTTACTGTTAAACGAACTGACTGGCCATGATGAATCCGATTGGCACTAACTAGTTCGTGAATATTTTTTAATTATTATTACTGGACACAAATTTTCTTTACTTTTATTACATTTATTAGGAAATTTCTTTGAAATTTGTTGTTTATACTCACCTAATTTTTCATTTTAGTTTTTGAGTAATATTTCTGATGATAATATTTCTGATGAATTTTGTTTTTGACTAAATTTAAGCATATACCAAAAACCACATTATTTTGAGTAAAATAAAGTTAACAAACGAAAGATCTCTCTTATAATATTTCTATAATTTCTTTGTTTAGTTGGTAGCTTCATTATTTAAATATTTTTTGTTTAATTTTAAAAGCTCAGGATTTGAGGTGGGAAAAGCATAATTTATTTAAATTTGAGAAAAAAAAATATTCAGAAAAACTAAAATAAATACGGTGGAACTAAATGTAAGTCAGTAACAACTTAAATAAGTAAGGAATAACACCGAAAATGAGAAAAGGAAAGGAATTAGAAAACATCTTTTATTGACAATTTTTTATATATTGCAGAAAGTAAAATACCTAAAACAATATGTTTAAAAAGAAATAAAAGTAAAATATTACAATGATTATTTATTAGTTAACTAAAGGGTGTATCAATAAGAACGTCAGAACTTTAAAATGACACAAAGTAAGTACAAGTAAAGTGTAAATAGTTTTTATTTTATTGAAAAAATAAGTTTTTGACATAAGGTTTTGAAAATAAAAATATTTATTTAAACTTTTTTAGTTAAATGAATTCTCAATAATATCAATCATATGAGAAATGAACACATTTTAACAATTTTTTCCCTTAAAAGTGTGAATGTGGATGAGAATTTTTATTTTTTTGCTTTTTAACTTTTTATTTGAGGTAAGAATGAAATACAACTTTTGCTTATTCTGAAAGTTTTGTTTTGATTACGAAATAGAATGTGAAGTTGTGTCTTCAAAAATGTTTGTCACTTAGCAACGGCACCCATATGAAAACTTAAAACCCGCCGCTCTCCTGATTGCTACAGTATCATTTTAAAGTTCTGACGCTTTATTGATAAACCCTTTGGGGTGCGTTCCACTAGCGCTCACAACGCTCAAAATGCTCTTTACTGTCGACTGAAGAATCATTTTGAGCGTTTAGAGCGCTTAGTAGAATGCACCCTTAGTTATAACAAATACTCAAAAATGTCAAAAAACATGTGGATACGTGTATAATTGACAGACAATCAGAAATTATTTTAAAATTGAATCATCCTTTCAAAATACAGCTGTAAAAATGTTTTTATATTAACACGCTTTTATTAACTTGGGTTGTAACTATCTATCTATCAATCTGGCTATCTATGTAACGGAATCTTTGAGCCTAATTTTAACCAACTTCCAGCTATTCGATTTCTTTGAAACTTTGCACACTTATTAATGACCCATGACAATGCAATAATCTGCAAAAAGTATCCCGTTATCTTGTTTTTAATCGCCAGGAAAAAAAAATTTCATTATATTATAAAAACAACACCTGGGTTGCCATCTGTTGGCAATATTTCAAACTTTGCCACTCAATGGAGAAGAAATTTTTTAGTGGGTTGCCATCTGTTGGCAACATTCCAAACTTTGACTGGGTTGCCATCTGTTGGCAACATTTCAAACTTTGCTACTAAATGGAGAAGAAATTTTTTAGTGGGTTGCAATCTGTTGGAAACATTACAAACTTTGCTACTCTTGTTCACTAAAATAATTTAATAGTTTAAAAAAACTAAAAAACACGCTTTTATATGCAACCGAACTAAAAATTAGAAAATAATTTTTCATTAAAAAAAATATTGTCATTTCATAGTAAAAAGCGTGGGGTGTTTAATATATTAAATGTTATAATTATTATATTTGCCAATATCTATGATGGAAAAGTTATGAAAAAATAGTAAAATGCACCCCACGCTTTTTACTATGAAATGACAATATTTTTTTAATGAAAAATTATTTTTTAAAGTTGCTTGCTGCTTGGATATCTATTGGATTTTCACATTTCTTCTTGTATAGCTTATCTCTCTCTTTTATCATATTTAATAGTTCTTTGGTTACCCAAGTATTGTTTCCATGGCATCTGATCGTTCTTGTATACTGTGCATCTTTCTTACACCACTGTACAAGATCAATAAGATCTTTAAAAGTCTCTATGTTTTTATTACTAGTGCGCTGGTGAAGGAGCATCTTAAACTTGTCATAACAGGATTCTTAATAAAGAACTAGTAAATAATTATGTTTTAACCGGTAACTTTTTGATACAGTGCATATTTTCTTGGCTACGAGTATCTAATTTTTATATATAAAAAAAAACAAGGCAAAAGGGACCAAGGAAATTTAAAATGTTTGGTACTTTTTTTAAGTAAAATTTATAAGTCTCTGTGTTGCATGAAAACTGAAGTGCCACCCTACAGTATATATAGGTGGGGTTAATAAAGCATTTTAAAAAAAGAGCACTAAGCATTTTGTTACTGTATTAGGGCAAGGTATACTGAACAAAAAGACAGCATATACTGCATGAGCAAAAGGTTATGATATATTGGCCAGTAATGTAAAAACAAACAAGCACCGTTAGTCACCTATGTTAACATGCCGGTATTTAGTTAGACTGTCCCTTTTCCTTACATTGCCGATGTGTTATGTTGTTAAGCTGAACCGGTATGTTTGTTAATGTAAAAAAATAAACCACTTTATATTTTTTACTTATTACTTGAGTTATTTATTACTAAGATTTTTTTTTATTCTTTAAGGTTTTTGAATGATAGAGAAAGAAAAAATATTTGGTTTTCTTTTCTTGCAAATAAAATAAGAATTTCTCCAAATATAAATATATCTGTTCCGATTGTTTTGACCAGTAATATCATTACTAAGACAGGCAGCATCGGAAATCTTAAACCAAATGGAAATCCACTTTTTTGCCATACAGCCATCATCATGTTACAGGTAACTAATTGTTTAAATTTAAATACTTTATTTATGCCAAAATACAAATGTATGTGCACAAGCCAAAATAAAAATGAAATAATTTTAATCTTCAAACAAGTTAAAATATTAAAATATGTTAAAATATACTAGTGCTTTAAATATTTAAATAAATGCTAAAAATTAAAATTTAAAAAGTTATAATTGATATGCTATTCTTCTTAAATTTCGTTTTTACTGAAAGTGGCTATTAATTTTGTTAAGTTTAAATACCTAAAAACTTCTAACCAAACAATTCTATGCAAAATATTAGGTTATAGCACAGCCCTCAAAAAAACACTAGAATAACTGCTGGTTTCATCAACAAATCGCTAGCTGGTCCAGAAATTGATGCCTGAAAAAAAAATCTTATTTAAAATATTATTGTGGTTTAATCTTATTAGCAAGAGCAAGTAGTTTTTAAATATTGACTAACAAAGGTGACCAAAAATTAGGTAAAAAACTGCCTATTTTGAGATAATGCTGAAACTTGGGATGTGTAGGGATTGAAAAATTAAAAAAATATTGTAAAATGGTGTATACCGTTAATAAATAAAATAAATAAATGTAACTAAATCACGGCTTAGTGTTTAAGCATAGCAACGAAAGAAACTATGTTTTACGGATCCTATGATGAGTTTTATTAAGTTTGTTTTTGCATATACTTCTCAACTATTAATAATTCGGGCATTCTACTAATTGAAGTACACAAAAATAATAACTATCAGAGTTAATGATCAGAAAATTAATAGGCAATTTTTAAATTTAAATTTCTTTCTGGATTGTGAAAAAGAACATCTACATGCAAATCGTTGCAGTTTGTAATATAATATACATCCACTTAATGACTTTTTGTTTAGTATGACTTTTGGTCACATTAGAAAAATAATATTGCACAGTACGTTTCCCAGGTTTTGAATGACAAAGAGAAATATTTTCCTGCCTTAGTTTTTGCCTAAGTATGTCCCCTTGGTCGTCAAATCAAATATTAAAATGCAGTATATATAATATAAATAAATATACCTGTATTTTTTTATTATTTTTAATGTTCCAATAAATTTATTTTTATATATATTTTTTTTAAATTTTGATACCTCTGACATGCATAAGGGTTAATTAAATAAATAAGTATTAAGGCATAATAATATTTTTCCCATTTATTTTTTTTTATTTTTCATATTATTCTGGAAGGTAGCAACGTCGGGAAAACAAGAATTTTAGGTTGGCTGATTTTTTGATATGTTGTTCTCCCTCCTCTTTCGGGTAGATCCTCGGCTGTCTGGCTGGGGGTAGCGGCTGCGTTGGCGCCCAGCTGTGACCTTGACATTTAGAGCTGCCACAGATATGTCAAAAAATGCGGACCTTGGTCATATATTAACGTTCCAGGTTTGATCAAAACATACTAAATGGTTCAGAAGTTAGAAGGGGGCGACTGTATAATTAGCAATGATAAAAGTTTCAGGCAATAAAAAAAATATGTTTGGTAAACCTATTTATAGACAAGAAGTTGAAAATTAGGTTTCTTAAAATGTTTTCAAAACCTTGGATTATGACCTGTATAGGTAGGATACGCAGTAATAAACGCAACCGGTACCGCCAGCCAGACAGACCAGGGTCTACCCGGAAGAGGAAGGAAAGCAACATATGAAAAAGTCAGCTGACTTAAAATTATTTCTTGAATACTCTGCTACCTCCTATACTATATTATTATATTTTCGCAGTTGAAACACCCTGTGTCCAGTATACCATATGATATACCTAGCAATTTTTATTATGACGTTTAAAATTGTAAATAAGCAAAAATTTGTATAAAAGTAGACCATCTGTGGATATACTGTATATTGGGTATATGTATTTCGATCGTCATAAAAGTTTGGATACTTACTGGATTCTGATGTCTCAGATATAAGCCATTTCTTCTTTAAATACGGTAATAAACTCCCTAAAGAAGTTATTCAAAGTCCTAATCTTCGCACAGTAGTTTGTAAATTAAGGATTTGTCTTCTCTCTCTTACAATTTTAAATAGGGCCAAATTTTTCTCTGCTTTTCAGCTCGGCTGCCTCAAGCAAAAACCAAGTAAGTGACAAAAAGTTGTTTTTGAGAAAAACGACTTTTTAATTTTTTTCATCGCCTCTTAATATTTATTAACATATCGAGACTAAATTATGACCAAAGCAAACAGGCGACTGTCTTTTTATTTTGATAAAAGTTTGAATAAAAAAGAAATATATTTTAAGGGATTGGCATCAAAAAACTGTTCTTTCATGGGTATTCTGACTTAAAAAATATAAATCGTTTGTGCAAAAACCAAGTAAGTGCACTTGCTTTGTTTTTGAAAATTAAAAAAATAAGTCACTTTACGAATGTCACAAAGTAAAGGCTTTTGCTTTGTTTTTAAAAATTTTCAAATTTGATTTGATTTGACTCTTATGGTACATAAATTATATACATTGTATAATATACTTAAAGGGTAATAAAATTAGTTAAAAAATTTAAGAACCAATTTTTTAATTTTGTTCAATTTTGTACAATTCAAAGTACAAAATACCCTAAAAGCTAGTTTTTAAACACTTATTAACTATAAATACGAAATACTCTACAACAGTTTTTAAATAGGTACTTATTAACTATCATCTGGTACTTCATTAGTGTCCCTTTTAGAAACCAAATCAGGTGACGAATTCGAATCAGGCATATTTTGCCAAAAGAGTTGCCGATTTTCTGGCATGAGTGGAACCAATCTGCGGCGTGTTAAGAAAAGTTTAATCTTGTCATGTCTCTTACTTGGTTGCTACTGTGGGTGGGGGAGGCCATTTCACGCAAAAGAAAACAAATTCACCAAGGAAAAACACAGTAAGTCAATTTCGTTAGCAAAAACCAATTAAGTGGCAAGTTAGATAATTGGTTTTTGCTTGGTCAATTAAACTTGCTTTGTTTTGGCGTGGTAATTTGGAAAAAATTGGCGATTTGCGAAAATTGCCCATGCTCATATCTTCTGTATTTAGTAACCGATTTTTGTTTTTTAAATTGCAAAATATGCGTCAAGACTTCAATAACCCAAATAGCGGAAAATCTCTATTTTGATCAAAATGTCACTTACTTGGTTTTTGCTTGAGGCAGCCGAGCTGTTAAAAAGTCACTACTTTTCATGTCACCAATATAGCCTCTGTAATATATAAAATAAACTTAATATGGGTAGAATGTAGGCAAGGGACTATGGTTACTCTCACAAGTCCCTCACAATACATTATTACTTAGGCTTTAAGACTTTGGGAACAACCCCAAATTAACACATATACAGGGTGTCCCAGCTCTATTTATACATGAAATAACTTCGCCCCTGTACAAGATACAAAAAAAAACTTAAGTTAATGTTTATGTTTATTTGGAAACACACTTTTTATTGACAGTACCAGTTAATATACAAGGTGTCCTAAAAACAGACATTTTAATGTCAAGTAGGTTTTTCTTTAATGGAACACCCTGTATATTTTAATTAATTTTGAATCTATTAAATTCTACATCAAAAACGTGTAACACACTATATGTCATTTATTGCTGGTTTTTGAGATATCAACAGTATTCTTTTTTTATCCAGTTGCCAGTTAAGGTTGTTTTCAAATATGTTGCCCACCAGGTTAAATGTATCCTTATTCTGCAAAACCTGGCCACTCATAAGCAAAGGGTGAGTGAATTTTTTCGCGACCAGGAACATGATTGTGTTTTTGATGCATTAAATTGAACGAGATTTTTGGCACCTCAATCCAATATCAAATTGAGGTCCTGTGAAAGAGATATCTGCATCACCGTGCATTTGCTTTTCAAGTCGAGTTGAGAGATTGGTTTAAGAACCTGAAAACTGGAGTGAAGGGTACTATCGTCTACTTTTACCAAGTGTACCTTTTTAATGTAAAATATGTTAAAGAAAGAATAGGAATTTTAATCTAAAAGTTATGTACAGGGTGACTTAAAAAGAAATTTTGTTTTCAATTTGTGTAAGATACCGCAGGTGGCGCCCACTAGAGTTTACAACAAATTTAACAGCAGATACTAATTTTTTATCTCTTAAAACCACCCTTTGCCAAATATTGTGACACAATGTACCTACTAATCCCAAATAAATTTTTGTCACCCTGTATCTCTAAAACCATCCACTTTTGGGCTAAGGTAAGTTGGGTTAAATTGTCATATTGTGACGTTACGAACTTTGAATACATATATATGGCTCTTTACGTCACTGGGAACACGTCAACCACATGGAACTATCTATTGGGACCATGAGACCGGTGGACCATCAACACTAACTTTGCATTAAAAACCAACTTAACTTATTTGATTAACTTAAATTTAGTACGGGCATATCCCTAGGGATAGCCCGTACGGGGCTTAACTCAAACTTTAACTTTATAGTTTGACTTCACTAACTGCTTGTTATCTGATAAACAATCAATCCTCGTCTTAAAATTTTGTTCTCTTTAAATATTAAATTTTTCAGTATTTGTTTTGCATTTCTAGGCAACTCTGCTTGTTTAATGTTTTTGTTTTATTATTATAAGAGTAACCTAGAAAATTGTTTGATTTCTACTTTTTAAACCTTGACACTTCACGTATTGTTTATGTACCAAATTTCCAATGTTATAACAATTATATTAAATTTCCAAAATGTATATTTTTAAATTCAAATGATACTTTGTACTAGGTGTTCACATACTGAATAATTTCTAATATGTGAACACCTAGTACAAAAAAGTATACATTTTGGGGAATTTTAAAAATATACATTTTTGGGAAATTTAAATATAATTGGGTTACTTAACATTGGGAAATTTGGTACATAAAACAATACGTGAAGTGTCAAGGTTTAAAAAGTAGAAATCAAACAATTTTCTAGGTTACTCTTATAATAATAAAACAAAAACATTAAACAAGCAGAGTTGCCTAGAAATGCAAAACAAATACTGAAAAATTTAATATTTAAAGAGAACAAAATTTTAAGACGGGGATTGATTGTTTATTAGATAAGAAAGAGTTAGTAAAGTCAAGTAAAGAGTTAAAGTTTGAGTTAAGTCTCGTACGGGCTATCCCTAGGGATATGCCCGTACTAAATTTAATTAGTTCAATAAGTTAAGTTGGTTTTTAATGCAAAGTTAGTTGTGATGGTCCACCGGTCTCATGGTCCCAATAGATAGTTCCATATGGTACATTTGCCCCAAGTGACGTCAAGTAGTATTTCAAAATGTCAACGTCACAATATTTTAGCCTCTGAAGTTTGTGGTATCAATTTTTGCACCACAGAGACACCCTGTATTTTCTTCTGTAAAAGCTTCAAAACATTTTAAACTAAGTTTTTTCATATAAATATAAATAGTATTATACAAGAAAAATAAAGTTTAGGTGCAATAAATAAAACATAGTGTAAAAGACATACCTATTCTTGGTTTGGCCTTTTTAATCTTGTAAACCCCCTGTCTGTTGCATTGTCTAACCAAATTTTTTATCATGTTGTGCCCTTTCATATCAGTAGAACTCATTAATCTTGGTTTCTTTCTTACACATGCTAAAAACAATTAAATAATTTCGGACACTTTCAAGAAAACTTTTATATTTTATTGCAAATAATGAAGAGATTAAAAAATAAATAACTAATATTTAGTAAAATTTTTTAAAATAAACAAGAAAGCTGGCAAAAATTTTTTAGATAGTCATTTATTAAACAAAAAACTTGAGCTTTTTTATGAATATCGAACATAGAAACAACACAAAACAAATAATAAAATATTTTTTACCTACAATAGGCTTTATACATTTCCCATTTTTTTCCATTCCTCCTTTATTATGGCGCTCTAGCTAGTAGGAAGGAGAGAGAAGAAAAGCCTAAATTTTTCTTGGGTTTACGAGCATCTTTTTCTCCAATTTCATCTGCTGAAAAAAGATTTATTAACGACTTTCTTTAAATTAAAACAATATGAGAACATCCACAGATTGTATTTATAAATAATTTGGTAATTTTTTTGCTTTAAAAAATGCAGATATTTAGTGTGGTCCCAGGATATATGTTACAAGAGGACTAATGAATCAAAATTTTTAAATTTTAAATAGGCAACTTAAACACTAAATTTCGCTCCTACTTGTCCTATAATTAAGTTTTATTTCATTATGTAAAAAAATACAAAAACTGAATTTATCCTCTTGAAACACCTATCTTGGGACACACTGTATATTAGATAAACAACAACTTCTCCGTGGTCTCAGGGGATGCATCAGTAATGAAGCATTAAAGTCTGCATACTATGCACTTTTTCATACCATTATGTTGTATGGTATTTTTGCGTGGGGAAGTGCAGCGAATGCAGACAGGGTTCGGGGTGATTGCAAGCAGGCTTTCATTAACCTTAGTGACCTCACCTTTCCTTCAATATACGTTTTGGCCTGTATCATGTATACTAAAAAAATGAACACCTGTACCTTCAGTACAGGGATTTACATGGCTATGACACGAGACACCGGGATGACCTTGTGGCTACATACTGCAGGCTCCGAAGATGTCAGAATAGACCAGAATATATAGCAGCCAAACTGTTCAACAGACTGCCTTTAGGTATGAGAGAGTTGCCAGTGAAAAGTATGAAAGCGAGAGTAAAAGGATTTTTCTGTAAGAATGCATTTTATAGTAAGAATGAATTTTTACATTATAACTTTTTAAATTTTAATTTTTAGCATTTATTTAAATATTTAAAGCACTAGTATATTTTAACATATTTTAATATTTTAACTTGTTTGAAGATTAAAATTATTTCATTTTTATTTTGGCTTGTGCACATACATTTGTATTTTGGCATAAATAAAGTATTTAAATTTAAACAATTAGTTACCTGTAACATGATGATGGCTGTATGGCAAAAAAGTGGATTTCCATTTGGTTTAAGATTTCCGATGCTGCCTGTCTTAGTAATGATATTACTGGTCAAAACAATCGGAACAGATATATTTATATTTGGAGAAATTCTTATTTTATTTCCAAGAAAAGAAAACCAAATATTTTTTCTTTCTCTATCATTCAAAAACCTTAAAGAATAAAAAAAATCTTAGTAATAAATAACTCAAGTAATAAGTAAAAAATATAAAGTGGTTTATTTTTTACATTAACAAACATACCGGTTCAGCTTAACAACATAACACATCGGCAATGTAAGGAAAAGGGACAGTCTAACTAAATACCGGCATGTTAACATAGGTGACTAACGGTGCTTGTTTGTTTTTACATTACTGGCCAATATATCATAACCTTTTGCTCATGCAGTATATGCTGTCTTTTTGTTCAGTATACCTTGCCCTAATACAGTAACAAAATGCTTAGTGCTCTTTTTTTAAAATGCTTTATTAACCCCACCTATATATACTGTAGGGTGGCACTTCAGTTTTCATGCAACACAGAGACATATAAATTTTACTTAAAAAAAGTACCAAACATTTTAAATTTCCTTGGTCCCTTTTGCCTTGTTTTTTTTTATATATAAAAATTAGATACTCGTAGCCAAGAAAATATGCACTGTATCAAAAAGTTACCGGTTAAAACATAATTATTTACTAGTTCTTTATTAAGAATCCTGTTATGACAAGTTTAAGATGCTCCTTCACCAGTGCACTAGTAATAAAAACATAGAGTCTTTTAAAGATCTTATTGATCTTGTACAGTGGTGTAAGAAAGATGCACAGTATACAAGAACGATCAGATGCCATGGAAACAATACTTGGGTAACCAAAGAACTATTAAATATGATAAAAGAGAGAGATAAGCTATACAAGAAGAAATGTGAAAATCCAATAGATATCCAAGCAGCAAGCAACTTTAAAAAAATAATTTTTCATTAAAAAAAATATTGTCATTTCATAGTAAAAAGCGTGGGGTGCATTTTACTATTTTTTCATAACTTTTCCATCATAGATATTGGCAAATATAATAATTATAACATTTAATATATTAAACACCCCACGCTTTTTACTATGAAATGACAATATTTTTTTAATGAAAAATTATTTTCTAATTTTTAGTTCGGTTGCATATAAAAGCGTGTTTTTTAGTTTTTTTAAACTATTAATTATTTTTCATTTTTTAGTTTTTGCTACTCTTGACAAAATGGCGAAAAAATTTTTTAGTGAACAAGAGTAGCAAAGTTTGTAATGTTTCCAACAGATTGCAACCCACTAAAAAATTTCTTCTCCATTTAGTAGCAAAGTTTGAAATGTTGCCAACAGATGGCAACCCAGTCAAAGTTTGGAATGTTGCCAACAGATGGCAACCCACTAAAAATTTCTTCTCCATTGAGTGGCAAAGTTTGAAATATTGCCAACAGATGGCAACCCAGGTGTTGTTTTTATAATATAATGAAATTTTTTTTCCTGGCGATTAAAAACAAGATAACGGGATACTTTTTGCAGATTATTGCATTGTCATGGGTCATTAATAAGTGTGCAAAGTTTCAAAGAAATCGAATAGCTGGAAGTTGGTTAAAATTAGGCTCAAAGATTCCGTTACATAGATAGCCAGATTGATAGATAGATAGTTACAACCCAAGTTAATAAAAGCGTGTTAATAAAAAATAGAGTCAACAACAAAATAAAAACTTTAAAAAATAGATTTTTTCAAAATAAATGGAATCAGGCAGGAAATGATCCAAGAAGGCAGTGGAAGCTAATTAACGACTTAATAAAAGGAAAAAGTGAGGAGACCACAATAGAATTTTTAAATACAGACAATAATGTGGTAAGTGATAAATTAGACATAGTTAATAAACTAAACTGTTATTTTGCCAGTGTAGGTAAAAACATTATTGAGGATATAGAAAATGAATTGTTAAAAAATATGGTTTCTAACTCTCAGAGAGAAATAAAGTTTAGTGAAATTTCCTGTGATAATAGTATATATATTCAATTTACAAATGTTACGGAAATTAGGGAAATAATATTAGAATTAAGACGTAATGCGGCTCCGGGACATGACCAAACAACAACCCTTGACCTTCTTAATTTGCAGGATGATTTATTAATACCTTTAAATAATTTAATAAACAATGTATTAAGAACAGGAGTATTTCCTGATGAACTAAAAATTAGTAAAATCAGTCCTATATATAAATCAGGTGCTAGAGATTGTATGAGTAATTATAGACCAATAACAGTAACAAGTATATTTTCAAAAGTCATAGAAACTATTATTAAAAAAGAATGATTTCATTTATAACTAGATTTATTAGTGTTGATGACTTTCAGTATGGTTTTATTAAAAACAGTAACACACTTAGCGCAACTATTGATCTGGTAAATTATGTATCAACAGAATTAGATAGTAAAAAAATTGTAATTGCAGTGTTTGTAGACTTAAGAAAAGCTTTTGATGTGGTTAGTATTGACGTTTTACTTAATAAACTGTATAATATGGGTTTTAGGGGTAATATGTATAATCTGATTAAATCATATCTGTTGCAAAGGGAACAATATGTTAGGTTGGGATCAACTGTCAGCTCGAGCGAATTAAACAGCTGTGGTGTTCCTCAGGGCTCTGTATTGGGGCCTCTGCTGTACTCATTATATGTATTAAGTTTAAAATGCGCTGGCTTAAAGGCTAGATACTATACTTTTGCTGATGATACAGTACTAGTATACAGTGGTACAAATGAACAGGATCTCGAGGTGCTAGTGAATTCTGATCTGGCCCTCTACACTGATTGGTTATTGGAAAATAGATTAAAAATAAATGTTGATAAAACCAAATTTATGTGTTTCAGGCAAAAAAATAAAGTAGTAAATATACCACAAATAAAAATAAATAATATTCCAGTTGAAAGAGTTCAAAAAATAAAATATCTTGGTCTAATAATTAATGAAAATCTCAGTTGGAATGACCACTCCGAACATATTTTAAGTAAAATAGTTCCAATGATCGGGGCAGTGTATAGGGTTAGAAATTTTCTTAGTTATAGAACTAAAATGAATATTTACAATGCATATTTTCTCTCTCACTTCAGATACCTGGCTCCGGTGTGGGGTGTTTGTGGTGCGGTCATATCAAATAAAATGCAAGTTTTGCAAAATAAAATTCTTAAAACATTGTTTAACTTTGATCGTATGATGCATACGGATGACCTATATGCTGGGCTGGGTGTCTGTAGATTGAGCAATATAATTAAATTTGAACAATGCAAATATGTGTATAGAATATTGAATAAGACACAAAAAACGAACACAGAGTTTCTGCTGAACGCGGACGTGCACGCATATAATACAAGGGCTCGAGGTGATATTTATCACCAGGTTATAAGAACAAATAAGGGTATTCACAACCCCTTCTATCAAGCCTCAGAAGTTTTTAATAAACTTCCAGATAACATTAAAAATGCTACTCCGTACAATCGATTTTTGAAACTTCTTAAGAGGTTTTTCGGTATGTAGGTATGTGTGTGCGCTCTGCTTTCGTGGAGGCGAAGTGATTTTTACTAAGATTGTATAAATATCTGTTGCTGTTTTAAATTTTGAAATTTTTGAATGTTAAGTTTATTTATGGATTTGTGTTGTTGGGTAGGGAATGTGTTTGTAGCACATTAAGCGTGAGAATTAATATTCTCGATACCAGTGTTTAAAACACTGTTTAGAGAATAGAATTTTTTTGTAATTGTTGAGAATTTAAGGAGAAAAAATAAAGAGTTTTCAAAAAAAAAAAAAGAAGGGAGACAACCATCTGACATTTATTTAGCTAAATACGGTTTATTATTTTAAAAATTGTATAAAGTAGGCATTACCAAAGTTCAAAAATTTTTAAAGTAAAAAATTAACAGTGTTAAAGATGATTTTGTTCTATTTTAAAGAATGAGATGAGTACAATGTCATAAAGTTTCCTTACATAAAATTAATTTTCACCAATATCATAATTAGCCATTTGCAAATAAGTTGTACATACAGTATAAGCAATAGTTAAAGGTATATCGGCCAGTAAAGCAACAAAGAATATGCGATAAGTCATCCAATCTGAAATGTTTACATATCGGTATTCACGTTAAACTTTCTCTGTCTTTGCATCGCCTATGTGTTATTTTATTTAGCTGATTCTGTACAAAATAATTTAAAATATTTGTTTATGTAATAAAGCAGTAAACAACGACCGACATATTTCTATAGCCACGCCAATGAACTGCAAAACAAAAACATGCATACTTACCATGTGGAATGACACTTTGGTGTTTAAAAAGTCTATTTTTTGCATACTTGGCATTTAGGAACCATATTGCCCAATTATTTATACAAGAAACACTAAAAACACAGAATAAAACCATAAATCCGTCCACAAATCCGTCCAAAACAGTCCATTAACCCCATGGCAACGCCGTAAAGAATCACGTCATAATGATCTCGGTAAAAGACTTGTTCCCGCCTGATCGCCTCACAGTGTTGCCAAGTGACTTCAGATGAAAACCTCCCGGGTAGTTCTAAAAACCCTTTTTCGGAGTATTTTGAAAAGAGCAAAAAAAGGGTCTTCACTTACAAAACCTCCTAGAATACAGAAATTAATTTCACGAATAAAGAAACTAAATAGCAAATAAAGGGTATTCACCTACATAACCTACTTTCTTGTGGAAAAGATTTTTATTTTGGCGAGGGTTCTGACTTCTATTAGGTATCTACCTAGTTGATGAATTAGCAAAACTTTTTATATTAGTTTTGAATAAAACTATTGCATTCATTTCTTTATTTATTTGCTGTCTTAAAAGCATCTAATTATTGAAAGAAGCATCACTGCTGGGCCGGGCAAAAGGGTGAGAGAGAGAGAGAAAGAAAATAAGATAATAAAAGCCAAAATCCTTAAAATTACACAATTACTAAATCTCAAGTATAGGAAATATCGAGACGGAGTACTCTAGCGCTGGGTAAACGGAGTGTCAAAATTGTCAAATTAAACCAATAAAATGACTTCTTTTGACAGTTTTGACACTTCGCTAACCCAGCAGCTAAGCAGCTGAGTACCCCTGAATGCGCCCATTGCCTATCAAAAATTTTTCTTCCCTTTTCTCGACGTTAAAAATGGAACTAAAGGAAATTTATACACACATTTTTTAGAAATTGCATAAATAATGCAGAATAAACACATCATATTGCTTAATATTAAGGACGTATATGACGTTCAGACTACACTAGTTTCTAAAAATTAAAAATCCCTTTTTCCCTTTTGTCATCCAAAATCCCCGAAAAAAGGGGATGAACCCCAGTCTCTGGCAACATTGCGGCCTCTCTGCGGACGGCGGGTCGCGGCCTACACGCAATACCTCCTAAAACATAAGGCCTGGGGGCTTGGCGCGTGACGTCATCATATCTAGGCCTAGCAGTGTATAGGTACCATACGCATTATTATAACAAAGTTTGTTATATATGTGAATTTTTATAATGTTGTTAAGGGTTTCCGGTTTAAACGGGGCTGCCAGAACGTGAACTGAACCCTTAGTCGCACCCCATTCGATTTTTTTTTCGGGAAAACGAAATTTCAAAGCAACAACCCGATATCCACATAAATGTAATATTGGAGATTTTAGCGTCATTATCGGTATACTGTCACTTATGGGGTTTACTGTCATAACTGGAGTTTACTCTCGTAATTGGGGTTTATTCTCATAATTGGGGTTTACTGTCATAATTGAGGTTTAATATCAGATAAGTAAACCTGCAGTAAATATGAAAGCGAGCTACGACCCTATTTATGAAAGGTTTGTAGTTTCCTTTTTCTTTTTTTACTTACTTGATTATGATTATTCTTAGAGCAATAATTTTTAAGAAATGTGTTAGAAATGCTACTAAGAAAAATTTTTGAAATATCGATTTTTATGTGCTCTTTGCATTTCTCAAAAGGTGTTAAAAGTTTATGTTTACATAGATAATTTAACAGCAATTGACAAAGAAAGGACTTTTTATTGTAAATATCCAAAAAAGTGTCTTCAAATTCATCAATTAGTTTTTTAAATATAATGTAAGATACCATCACTATATCTACTACTTGTTCGCGAGGATATAAAAGACGACCACGACTTAAAGATTGTATAAGATTGTAAAAATCTTCTACAATACAAGGTTCATTTAATGTTAAATTATCTTTGCAAAATTCACAGTTGATTTTTTTTAAAACAATATAGCAGCAATATCCACCCAAATAAGTTATAACTGGCATTTCAGATCTGATAGCTTCAGAGTCTGATTCTTGAATTACAAGTTTGGATAACAAACTATCAATCTGGTCAGCATAACTTAAAGAGGTACCTAACTGGGATTCGCTGAGGGTGTCACAATCTAGTTCAAAGAATTCGTTTATATTAATATTTCCATAATGTCTAGATTTTAGTGACAATATAGACTGAATTCTGAGTCTTTTTTCTGATTCATATAGTTGGCGAACTGAGATATGATAATGGCCACCAGCTAATTGCCTATATTTTCCAAAACGCCCTTCCAATGGATCTGTTTGAAATTTGCCTAGTAATACATAATTCATATCTAATTCAGTTAAACAATACTTGGTAACTTCAAGAAGTCCATAGATGGTGTGACTTAATGCAGTGTGTGTCTGCCGAGTTAAGTTATTGGGAAAATTAGAGGCTTTCCAAGTATCTAGCCAATTTTGCATTTGATTTAAGAAATAAAATTTAGTATCTTCATTGGGGGCAGCTAATATAGTTTTGGTGAAAGGTTCTTGGTACTTATCTAATAAATGTTTGCCCTTAAGGGGAGTTTTAACGTTAACGATTTTCCACCATGTCCATATAATGCTAATAAAGTCTGCTGTGTCTTGTGAAAAAGACAAATTATTAAAAGGGCCTTTTAGAGCTTCGATAACAAAAGGGTTAAATATTTTAAGGGATAATTTGACATTTTGTCTTTCTATAGACGATGGATATAAAGCCTTTAAGCTAAGTGAATAGCCATGTTTTAGTAATTTGTCTTTTTCCAGTTCATGCAGTTTTTTTACAGTAGAAAAAGCAGCACATTTTTTTGACCTGTCTGAAAATCAGGATAAGAAAGTGTTTGGTCGGGTTTTGAATTAAGCCAGTTATTAAAAATACATTTTAGTAAATGAACGGTGTCGAAAAGGTAAAATAGTGGTCTTTCTGGGTCAATGGGATGTGGAAAAACTATGCTAAGTTTATTAAAGGGTGAAAAATTGCTCATTGCTTTACTATTTATTGCATTGTTGTCACTAATTGTGCAAAATACCAGGTATCCAATTTCTTCTAAATTTTCTATTATAGTTTTAATAAACTGATATAACATTTTCGAGTTTACTGTGGACACAGGACATATATGAATAACTTCTTTAAGACTTGAGCAAGGACTAGTTATCATAAATGCCACTGCGGATGATGCTACAGTATTATTATTTACTGCTGTTCCTACAGTATTGCCTGCTTTAAAGTCCAAATAGGGTTCAATATGAATTTCATCAAATAGTAATATAACATTTTTCTCTTTATCGGTTAAATACTGGAAAATGTTGCGAGCATAGGTTAAAAAAACTTTCTTTCATCAATATGGGGATCTGTCAAAAATGTATTGCAAATATTTTTTATTGTGTCGGGATGAGGTAATATAATTGGAGCATGGTTACGCAAATATTTATAAGAATGCGGACTTATAGTAAACAAAATTGAACATAAAACCATGGTGCTAGGTGAATATCTATATCTTTCCTTTGGTAAACATAATAAAGTTAACTGTTCTGAAACAAATTTTAGATTTTGAGTTTGTTCATCAGACCCTTTTAAATTTGAAAGAATATTTATAACAAAATTTAGGATCTTTTTATTTTTGTCATAGTCAGGGTCAGCTTGGTGCTTGGCTTGGTACGAACTAGACTCAGGATCTGGTATCGAACTGGGTATGCTACTCGAAGGCTCAGTCGAGGACTCAGTATTAGGACTTAGGGGAATTGACAACATTGTATTATCAATTGCATCAATAATATTTCCTAATTCATCCAAAGTGCTAATTTTAAAAGGACACTTTAAATTAGTTATTGAAACACAAACTGACTGGCCATATAAATATGTCTCTAAGTTTAAATTACTAGAAATAACAATTGCCCAAGTTATTACAGGACCAGGGGTATACTCAAATTTAAATAATGTTAAATTATCTGAATTCACCACTGAAAACCAGCCATCTTTAACAATAAAATTTTTAAATAGTCTTAAAAACCCATCGAAATCCTCAAAACATGTAGCCTCTTTATGAATGTTAAATTATTTTTTACTCTGTTTTAATGCTTGTAAAAGATGTAATTCATCTAGGTCTTTATACTTTTCATCCTTACTCTTCCGAGATGGTACGTTTTTTGAAAAATAATCTGGACAATTTGGAAAAACAGTTGGAATAGCATTGTCTTTCAATCGAGGCTTTTTAAATTTACTTTGATAATATTACCTGTTTTTATATCCTGTTGGGAAATAATCCAAATAATACTACCTGCAGTAAAATGTAATTCACACACTTTAGTGTTTTTATTGGGGACCAAATCGTCTCGAGGAATTGAACGCAACCATTTCTTTTTAACTCACTATCATTTGGAAAACCAAATACGTGTACTTTTGGCCCGTTAGTGTAATTTCCACGGCACCCCGGTGCGCAACACTTATACGGCATATTCACATTAGTTTTAAAGTGTAATTTCAATAATAAAACTACTTTTTTATTTTGAAATAATCAGAAAACGTCCGAAACCGGCAAGAAATAAACAAACTAACGTTTCGTTTACCTTAAACTAAACTAGTAAAACTACCCAAAAACTACCTAGGACAAAGTTCAAGAAGCCGGAATTGTAGTAGAACAGTACAATATTGAATGCGCCGGTGGCGATGTCATTCACAATATTGCTCTGAGCTACAATACAATGCATTTTATATGGAAAAAGGTCTCGGCCTAGATGTGATGACGTCAGGCCTAATATAATTTAAGCGCCGAGGCCTTCTGTTCTTTAGGAGGTATTGCTACACGACGGTCCAGAGTGGAGCAACGGTAAAGCCAAGAAATTCCATTGCAACGTTGTCGAGTTATTTAGTTAATTTTCCGTGATGCAGAACAAAAAGAAAAACCATGTAAATAATTAAATATAATACTGATTTATTTAAAAATAATCACAACTTTAAAATACTGATATCAAAATCACCATAAAATTCGGACGATTTTCTCGAGATTACTAGTATAAATATTATTAACAAATAAATACAAGGCATAACAAAAGTAAAGCCGTTAAAAGTGGCACTAGCGCCTTCACTATTGCGTCATAACAGTTGCCATGGTAGCTTATAGTCCAGGCAAATAAGAGAAATTTTTAATGTCTGATCGTGATCAAATGTAAACAAGTTTCGTCTCTACTACACGTCAATGGGTAAAAATTAAATTTTAAAAATTTTGAATCTAACGTTGACACGCTCCTTTTATTGCGACTAAACTTAATTTTGCATTTTATTTAAAATACCAAAAATATTACATGTAGCGAAAACTGAATCCGACAACAATGACAGTATAACTGTTTAATTCTACTTGCCCAGAAACCCTTAAATCCCAAAATTTGTAAACACAATTTAAATGGTTTTAAAGATATTTGGACACATATGAACTTTTTACCTGAAGGGTGGTGTTGTCGTGTCTTAGCAGGTAGTAAAGATGGAATTTCGAAAATTTATGAAGTTATTAAATTTATCCCGCGCAATTTAATGCAATGAAAATAAATGGCATATTTTATTTTAAAAACCGAGAAAGATACGTGTAGTACAAAACAAGTAAATCCGTTAACGGTGCCGATATTACTATTAAATTCTTCATGCCCGATAGCTTCCAGATACTAAATTTGGTAAATATAACGGTTTTAAAGATATTTAAGAGTTGCAGTTCTTTTACCAACCCAGTATACAACATAAAATCAAAGAGACTGATATAAATGCTACTTTATGTACCAATAAAACACTATTTATAGTTTATTATTGAAAACGACATAACTTGTAGAGATGTACGGGGCAACGGGGACAATTGCCTCCCCTCACAGGGGCCAAAAAAGATCTCTTAAAGATGGGTTGTTTGCTGGATCTGGCGCCTAAGCCGCTTGTTTACTTACCTGAGGTCCTTTTTTTTATTGTCGCCTTTTACCCAAAATCACTTTCTGCGTACGGCCCTGATAACTTAAACAAAATACCAATAATCAATACAAACAAAATTATATTTACGTTTATTTATAGAATATGCATTAACTCATGGCTGCTATAATCAAAATGTCTGTTTCAGATAATTTTGCTAAAAAGAAAATGATCCAATCTGATAAAAGTTTATTTTTGCAGATAATACAACAAAAATGTGTTTTATACAATGTTAACCATTCATCTAAATCTAATTATATTTTCTTATACAAGGTAACTGGTTTGGTGTCCGGTCATAAGTGAAATATTAATTAAAATTAGAACTTTATTTTAAAATTAGACCATTTATTTTAGATAAATAAATGTCCAGGTCCTTATGGCAACAAGTCGAAATATGGCTATTTTTGGATTATTACGTAGATAAGGTCTATTTTAGTGGTTTAGTTACATATTTCATTATAAACAAAGCACATATTCTTCTAAAAGCCTTAAAGAGTTTTATTATTTCCATAGTGGAAATATTTAATAGACAGTTAATAAGAAAAAGGAATTTTGATTTGGACCATCCATATTATGGACATTATGGGCATTTATTTAAAAAAGAATACATTTTTGGCTGATGGTATAGGAAAAAATAGCAAAAAGCTATTAAATACAAATTAAACAGTTATAGACAAAAACTTCTGATATAAGCATATAAAATTATTATAGTTTTAGTAAATTTTTAAAATGTAAAACGACGGATGTTAATATATAGTCCGGTCGCCATGTAGGTAACTAAAAAGATAGACTATTTTATAAAATTATCCCTTACTCTATAATCTCATATCTAGAGGTAGATTTAAATGTTTTAGAATGTACCAAAATTATCTCGTACTCTTTGTAGGATATATTCAACAAAAGTTCATCTAGATATTCTAAAAATGCATGTCATCTTTATGCAAAGACAATTGTAGTTCCACTATAGACTCCCAGAACAATGCTAAATTTTTGGCATCAGTTTGGACGCTGGCTTGGCTGAATTTATGTAGCGGCAAATTATACGTACTGTTTACGTGTGCACTCGATGGATACCCGCTTCATAAATTTCACGAAGCGAGCGTCCAAGCTGATGACCAAAAATTTTGCATTGTTCTGGGTGACTTCAGCGAAACTACAATTGTGTGAATTCTAAACCAGCCTTTTATATTACTCTACTTATTACCTTTCTGTAATGGGTTATTCACAGTAAGTGTGTATTAAAAGATTTTCGAAAAGATTTCGAAAGTTATAAAGCACTACTCAGGATTCTGCCGTTAGGTTTAAGTAATATCGATGTTACGAGCAATTTGATAAGTCCGGGCCCTATTAATAATGGTTGGTCCGTATTTACAATGCCCAACTAAATTGTCAATGTGAATAAAATAGCATGATTAATTTCTTTTTCTGGCCATTATAAATAATGCCCATCCTATCATGGGCAAAGTAATAAAATAGGTGAACTGTAGTGTTTTTTATACCAACCAATACTAATCGGAACACCCCTGGCTTGTGTTGCCGTACTGGCAATTTCAGTGACTCTGCAAGTGGGGCATTATTCATACTGCCCAGTCCAAGTAATAAATTCAAGCTAGCTCAATCTCAAAACACTGACTTATTACATGGACCACCAGCCGTCGGGCATTATTAATAATGGTCAGTCACAATGATAAATTAACCATTTTGCTCACTTAATCACGTAACATCAATATTTATATGATAAATATCTCACGGTTTTGGGACTTCCGGTTGTACCGAAAGTGCGTATTAATCTGCTTATTTCAAACTGATCACCTTTATATTTAAACATTTTCGGACTTTGCAAACGATTTTAAGAAATTTCTTTGTATCTAATCTTATACCCGAGACTTAGCGTTTTTAACATATTACGAGGTTCAATCTAGTTTAAGTTAAAAATAAAAAGGGATTTAAATTTTGTCTCATTTACCACAAATATCGAAAATATTTGATATTGTTATATCAATATATCGAGATCTCAAATATCGATAAAAAGGAAATATAACGTTAAAAAAGAAGTGATACGACGTCTCAGTAACCAGAGGATCCTTAAAAAAAGACCATGTAAATGGGTACAGCAGAAGTCTCTATTAAAGTGTCTAAAAATTAAATTATATAAATTTAAAATAAATAATAATACTGGGCATTTAAAAATAAGATTAAACATGAAATTAAAAAAAAAATATATTAATTTTTTTTTTAAAGGGAAACCTTCGGACAGATTTTATATTGTCATTTTATTTAACGTCAAAAGTAAAGATAAGTTCGTGTATAGTTGCCTATTCCGAAAAGTTTTATTTTTTGAAATATTTTCATTTCGCTAATAAGCTGCGGATTTAAAGTTATATAATTGTATTCTTAGTTGGGTATGATCGCATTAAAAAACAATTTAATGTTAAAAAATGTATGTTTTTCTGTGTCTGCCTTTCAATGCCATCATAGCCAACTTAGAATACATTTATATTTATGGATATTTAAAACCACAGCTCATAATACAAAAATAATTAATTGGAAATAACTCAAAAGCTAAAATTTTTAGGAACAGGCAACTTTACGCTGTTATTGCTAAATGGGGTAAAAATATAAAACTAAGGGTTAATTAAAAAAAAGTAGTTTTCCTTTTTTTATTTTTAATCCTTTTTTATTAAACACCCTGTGTTATTACTTTTACAAGCTTCATAAAAACTTGGTAAAAGGGGGTTCTGTTACACCTACATTTTACCCCAATTTAAAAAATAATGACTTTTTTTATTGAAAAAAAATCTGGGTCTGCAAACGTCAGTATAACAAATAAATTTAAATATTTTAAAACGCTTAGACTTAGATGTGGGACATGATGCAGAAAATTTGCTTAGAATCGTGTGCAGAATCCTAAAATGTAATAAAATGTAGGGTGGTTCATGTATAATAAGTAATATAACGGTATAACCGGAAGTCAGAGGAACGTAAGGTCTTGGCCATATAAAGACCAATATTATTTAAACTTAGCGCCAAAATTTAAAGACATGCATCTTTTGTAGTTTCCAAAATCTGTTAATAGGACACTGTAAATAACTCTGTATTTTTAATCTAGGTTATACATAAATGATTAAATACAAACAACTATTTTTAGCTAGTAAACTGTAGATTTTAAAATCGATTAACCGAAGTGTATTTGGGAAAATTTGGTACTTGAGGAAATCTATCATAATGAATTTGAGGGTTTCTTGCTGATTTAGGTTGTTCTATTGTAGCAATAACGTTGTTATACCCCATTATACCTTCAGCTATTGGTGTTCCCCTTTCGTAATCTTCAAATTCGGCGTTTGAGAAGCAGCAGCAGCAAGTTTTCCATATAAAATCGTTAATTTTTCTGCATACGTACAGTGTTTGATTTAAGTAGGTATACAAAAATGGATTTAGAACACAATTAAAAAGATTTAGGGACGTTGAGATGAAAGTAATTGTCCAAATAGTGTTTCCTGTACGTTTAGAGAAAAGTTTGTACAACCAAAACAGCCAGTAAGGCATACGGCATCCAATAAAAGCAAGTATTAACACTATAACTATTTTAAAAGTTCGTATCTTTCTTTCTACCTGTACGTTTTTTTCTTTACACATGATTTTAGGCGAGGAACGTTAGAAAGTTCTGGTGTTCCCTTTGTATGCGAAGTATATTCCGATTCCTCAACTATTCTAGTATTGTTACAGGACGATACAGGTTTTCTGTGCTTCCAAACTAATATGGCAATTTTGTAATAGAACCAAAAGAATGTCGTAATTAGTGGTATAAAAAAAGAATATTAACAATAATATAGTACAATGTAATTGCGGTCCTTGTTGTTTCTGTTCCTGAGCAAAAGTAAACATTCTCACCGTTAGGTAGTCTTAGTGGTAAATGAAAGTAGAATGTAGCCATTGGGTAGGAGATAGCTAAAAATATTACAAAACATTTTAGTTAATTTTAAAACCACACAATAGGTTATTAAAACTAAAATTAAAGTATGTCATTAAAAATTTACGAATGTTTGTGCCTATTTTTTATTAAATAAAAGATCTTGTTTAAAATGTTTTTAACAGTAATAATAAATTATTTTTTTTATATTTTAAGTTTTCTGCGTAGCCAGTTATTTATAGCATAAAGCAACAATGGTATAACCATATCCCTATTTTTTTTTTAATTTTTAATTAAGGAAAGAAAAGGGAGAGCTATTTGTTTTATGTCCGCGATGCTCAAAATTAGCAGTATTTGGTCATTTTGTAATAGGATTGCTTGAAAGTAATTTTTTTATATTTTTTATAATATAATTATTAATAATATTGTACTAAGGGTATTTTTATTACACTTTTATGACATAATTATAATTTTTTGTGACTGTTGATTATGGACATGAAAGTATACCCAATTAAATTGTTTCGTTCGAAAAAAACACAAAATATCTGAATTGGCTAAAAACATTTTGCATTTTGACTCCCATGTTCTATATAGGATTGGTTGTTAATTTGGGATAAAAAAGCAATGTTCCTTCTGCTAATGTAGATTTTGATGTTAACAAGTAAAAGTTTCCTGGAGCTTTACTTAATTTTACAGTGTTAAAAGATAAGTCCATTTAGTCCAAGTAGCAGGTTCAGCATCTCAGAACACAATAATTCACTCTTTGCTAAACTTGTGAAGTTGAGAAAAATTTTACATTTTTATTACCCTGTATGTTATAAATATTTATTTACTAAATATACAGGGATATTTTTGAATTAGTATTTTCCTCTTAACATTAAATTAAATGCAAAAAAAAATAAGAATATTTTTTTAATTAAATTATGTCCAAAATGCTATCTCTTCGAGATACAGGGTCTTAAAGCTGTTAAAGAAAAAAAAATTGTCATAACTTTTCTACCACTTCAGATATTTTCACAAAATTTGGTTCACTTTTTCTGACCAAAACATTAAATTTTTGCTGTAAAAGTTTAAAAAAAAATACCAGTGGCGTTTGAACAAGATTTGTCCTGATTTTTTTTGAAGAAAAAAATAGTAAGCCACTGCTTTTCCTTTGAATCAATATTATTTTTAAGAGCAACAAACTTTTTAATGACATTAAACTTGTAGTTATGTAAGCATTTTACGGTACTGTAATACAAATTAGAAAAAAATCAATTTTCTATTCAAAACAACATACATATCAGATTTTATTAACTTTGCCATGCACCAAATTTTGTGGAAATATCTGAAGTGGTGGAAAAAATATGACAAAAAGACATTTTTTAAACTTTAACACCCTGTATCTTAAAATGGGAGTATTTTAATTTTATTTAAACGTTTTTCTTAGAGTGTTAAAAGAAAAATGCCAACTTAAAAATAACCCTTTATTTGTTATCTTTATTTTTTATTGTTTAAAATTCAAATTTATTGTTTAAAATTCAAATATTTAAAAAGTTAAAAACAATTAAACACAAAAAAATCTAATAAATTAAGTGATAAATAAGAAAAAATATTTTTACATTTTATTGTTAAAGTAAGCTGTAAAGCTATTATTTACGATTATCAATTAGCTAAAAAAATATACATCTGTACCTAGACATATAATCCATAAAACGGCGGCACCATAAAGGCATTTCCATATATTTGGATCCCATTTTTTACGTAAAGCATAAATAACATTATGGTATCGGTCCAGTGCAATAACCAAAAGGGCTAAAGAACTTGTTAAGTTACCAAGAACTTGACCTACAGGAATATACCAACAAAGAAATTCACCAAGGGTCTGCAAAAATATTATTAGGGCATATTTATATGATATACACTGTGTCCGAAATTAGTAGGGAATGTATTGGGATATTTAAAACTATAAGAGATAGAAAGATGGTTAGATGGGGAAAGTTGTGGGCCATTCAAGCGCAAATTTAATGCCGTTTTAATGACGGATGTATCTTTTTGGTTTTTAGATATTCTAAAAATCTGTAAATACATTATTGAGACAACCATATTCTATTAAATATTTGACATCAGAATAATATATATTTTTTTAATGTTCCTATGTCCATGTCTATGGAAGTTCTTAGCAAATGCGAAACTTTTAATTAATTACTCTACGAAAAAAGTGCCTCTTTACAAAAAGTCCTGCTAAATGGAAAATACATTTCCACAAGCATCTTTGTATGTTGGATGTACAGGGTGGCTTTAAAAAGTTTATTTTTAAATTATAGCAACCGATCTTTTTAAAACTCGACTGCATACTCTTATGCAAAAAAATTACACAGCCCGACAAAAAAATAAAAGTTAGTAGTCCGAAAGACGAGACCATGGTATCTTAATGTTTTTGGAATCGCTGAATCCGAATCCGTGGTTAGTTTGATCCCATCAAGTCATGGTAATTTAAAGTTCAAATCAATAAATTTTACTGAAAAAAGACCAGACTCATGGTTTATTTATGTTTTCAGGGTCGCTGAATCCGGATCCGTGATCAAATTGATTTTATAAGGTTAAGATCAGGGTCATATCAAGGTCAAATCATCAGAAGTTATCGTAAATGCACCAAAATCATGATATCTTAGGTTTTTTGGGTCGCTAAACCTGAATTTGTAATCAAATTGACCCTTCGGGGTTCGGATTAAGCGACCCCAAAAACATTAAGGTACCACGTTTGTGGTCTATTTTCAATGGATTTTGATGATTTGACCTTGAAATGACTTTGACCATGACCTGATGGGGTTAAACTAATTGCGGATTCGGATTCAGCGACCCCAAAAACATAAAGATACCATGTTTGTGGTCTATTTTCGATGAATTTCGATGATTTGACCTGGAAATAACTTTGACCATGACCTGATGGAGTCAAACCGACATTAGATTCGGATTCGGCGACCACAAAAACATAAAGATTTTATGGTTTAGTCTTTCGGACTACCATTTTTTTGTGGGGCTGTGTTATCATTGGCAAACATCGTTCGTCATAATTTTGACTTTTGTGACAAGAGCAAAAAATGCACACGTTTATATACCTATACTTTGTTCTATACTGTACTATAAATTAAGAAAATCACCACAACAAAAAATGTATTTCATTGGATAAAAAGTCAGTAACCCTAGTTATCACAATAAAAAATGTCTTTTATTGGTTTAAAACTAGAGTAACCGGAGTTACATACTAGGTATTCATTATCCAAGGTTACTTACCAGGTATTCATTTATCAATTATATGCCCATTTATTGATGTTTTAAATAAGTCTCTTAATCAGATTTGTTATAATTATCCTAACGGAAGTCCTTAAACCTTAGTACAGGAAGTAGAGGATTTTTCTTGCAAAAATCGTCAATAATTAATTTTTTTTACAAACAGGTGCAGTATGACGTAAGGAACCTAAAAACACAAAATACTTACAAATATGGCGAACGGAAGTGCCACCATTTTGCCAAAAACTGTTTGGGACTGTATCTTCGTAATCGTGCATTTGAGGCTCATAATTATAAGGACCTTTGTTATAGACAATTAAATTTCCTATCTTGTTGGTTTTACATTTTTTTATGAGTTACCGTTTACGTTTATAAAATTATTATTGTTTGTTTATTGGATTTTTACCGATATCTCTTTAAATAATTGTTTAAATAATAGATTGTTTAATATTAAACTTTTTACCTGACAAATTTTCTACAACTTTTAATTTTAACTTTTTTATCTAAAATTAATATTTTCAAAGTTACAATGCGTTTAATGGTGTACTAACGAGAGTAGGGGAAATAGGACAGTTCACCATCCACCGTCCACCGGTGGAGCTTATTATCTCAAGATCTCTGACGTCGTTAAATATTTAGGAATCTTGCGCAACGTGTAATTTAGGGCGTGGTCCCTACTATCTGTCAAATCATAAATGTCATCTGTCAAATGTCAAATGTTACCTGTCACCTGTCATATGTCAAAAATCACGTGACTTACAAAATGAATGCCATGCGTAGGATACTTGCGCTATGGTCATAAATTGATTTGCGCAAACGCGAAAATCCCAGGTTGTACCGTTCGGGCGCTATCGACAAAAATCGTAATTTAACTCTGATGATGAGGCAGGCGCGGTTTAAATTTTTTAAATATAGTATTACGTCATACCTATCGAATGACAAAAACCACATGACGCCATCTTTAACCATAAAGGCGTTACAGCTGTTTAAAAATAGTTAAGAGATATCAATTAGCGATTAGAACCGTAACCCGATAGAAAATTAATTATTGCTGCCTTTTTATTAAACTTAGAATAATTAAACTTGGACAAAGAATAGTCCCTAACGGCAATAATTTCAAGGTTATCAATCTTAACATGTTAGGCACTACGCCCTCCGCGCCTAAACCTTGGGTGTAAGCGGGGGGCTTAAGCGCCGAGCGCAGGCGTAGAGCTTTATAATTATTTATGGCGGTATTAACGTACTCCTTGCATTTTTACCCAAATAATATTTTCTAAACATACCCCTACTACAACCAATCAGAGAGGGAGAAATTTTATTTAGACTTAATTTTTAACCAATTAGAGAGCGGTTTATCCGACTAGATTTTACTAAACATACCCCTTGTAATTTCAAGGTCAAAGCATACAAAACGTCAATAATAACAAAGATATCTGCGGTTAGATAATAAACGGTAAAAAACAGTGGTAACTAAATAAAAAGCAGTGTTTTTAGTAAAGCATTTATTTTTAAATAAAAAATACATACATGGTTGCCATATTGCCAAATCATTCTTAGAATAATGCCTTAAAAAATAAATAGCAGTGATTGCAGTAAAGCATTTATTTTTAAATTAAAAAATACATTGTTGCCATATTGCTAAATAATTCTTAGGATAATGCCTTATAAAATAGGATATTTAATTATAAACTCAGCATGTATTTTGGTACGTGGTCGTATTTTATCTCCTAAAAATAAAATATGATCATTTAAATTTAACTTCAAGTGTAACAAATCGCTTGGTTTTTCATATGCTGTTGCGTTTATATACGTTTTAACAGGTGTATCGATATTAACATATTCAATAATTCCACTTGTAATGGGAAACCTGTAGTAATCAAATTTTGTGCCATTTATATAAAGGTGTTTTGACAAACCCTTTTTGCAAACCAACATAATATTCATGTAGCCATACAAGTTGTTTATCCTTTACGGGCTTATCCTTTACACCATCTTCTGTTTTAAGCTTTTTTGCTAAATGATATGGATGAGTTAAATTACGTCCGAATTTGTCGAGAGTCATCTTGAAAATAAGGTTATGTTACTAAATCAACTCTTTTTATTCGATAATATCGGCTTCCTTTAACTCTTCAATAATACTCATAATCTCATTTTTATGGTTATTATTACTCACTTTCTTGCTAGCCATTAACAATCTTAATCTATCCACAAGCTCATTTGGATCATCCCAGTAAATATAATCAGTTTTATTACTGTTAAATATTTTATGTTTAGTATCAATTGGTAAACCATAGCCTTGAGTATTTTGTGCTCTTGTAATTCGCAACTGTTTATCGCGTTCTTTTTGTTTTCTTATTCGCTCCTCTTTTATACGTTCGAGTATCGAATAGTTTAATTGTTAACATGTACTTGACACCTCTGTTGCCAACATGCTGTTCGTTTTCATCAAAATTTCTCTTACTAGCATTCGTTAGCAAAACCAATTTTGCAAATGCTCGCTCGTCTTAGTGCTGTAAATTTGTTTTTTAACGGATTGGTCTTGAATATAAGTTCATATATACCAGGAGTTCCAATAAATTTTTCCCCTTTAACATAAATATCTTAACTGTTAAATTCAAGTCGAGAATCACCGAAAGTTAGATGATCCATATAGTAGCCATATCTTGTTTTAAATAGTTTCGATCGTACTCGTTTTCCGTATCTTTTATAAAACCTTTCACATATTCTCTAGGTAGCGGATCATACTGATCTAGATATTCTCGAAAGGATTCTTCCGGAATACTATCAATCTGAACAGGATTAAATTGTGGGTCGACTCTAAAGTCATCATCATCAAAGTAACTTTTCAGGTTGGTGCTCATAGATAGTTCTGTTTAAATCAGTTTCCTCTGTTTCGCCTTCTTCAATCATCTGATCATCTTCCGACGTCTCATCATCCATATATTCTTTTTCTTGTTCAGCTATATCGTCTTGTTTTTTAACAGGACTGGCAAAGTTAAGAGGAGCTCGTGCTTTCTTTATTACTGTATGAGTAAAATTTTCGCTTTGACGTCTTTTTAAGGACTTTGCTATAAATGGTTGTGTACCAGATTGAGTGTTTTGTATTGATTTGGATATTATTTTTGCCAAAGGTTTATACGTATTTTCCAATATAACAGCATTCTCATAACGGCCAGCTTTTATTGAATCATATAATTTTTTTACACTACACGAATGTTTATCAAGGAGTTGAAGAATGTTCGGATCTTCTTGCAAACTCCGCTTATCTTTTTTTTCAAATCCTGGTATTTTTTTCGAATACTATTGGTAGCTTCATTTATTTTACGCCTCACATCCTTCTCCAACTTGTTCAAATCCATGGTTAAGATATATTTTTAATAATTAGGATTTACTTTTGGGGCAGCCCTCTGTTTAAGCGATAACAGCCTTTATTTTCAAATACGGCACTGTTTTTCTAAAATACGGCACTGTTTTTCTAAAATAAGGCACCGTTTTTCTAAAATACGGCACTGTTTTTAAAAAATGCGGCACCGTTTTTCTAAAATACGGCACCGTTTTTCAAAAATACGGCACGGTTTTTCTAAAATACGGCATTGTTTTTCTAAAATACGGCACTGTTTTTCTAAAATATCGCACCGTTTTTCTAAAGTACGGCACTGTTTTTCTAAAATACGGCACCGTTTTTCTAAAATACGGCACTGTTTTTCTAAAATACGGCACCGTCTTTCTAAAATACGGCTCTGTTTTTTTAAATACGGTACTGTTTTTCTTAAATACGGTACTGTTTTTCTTAAATAATGAATAATTAATTATTATTAATAATCTTAGCTCTAGACACGTGTTGACCCAATGATGGGTGGGAATTAATGATGGCAGTTATAGTATAGCGTAACATATATAAATATACTTAACATTCTGATTCAATCCTTAGTATTGCCAAAGACTTTGTGCTGTACGGTCATGCAGAAGTTTAAGAAAATATCAATTAAGAAAAAACTGCTCGAAGAGGCAAGGGGATTCCCTTCGCGACCGCGTTTCAAAAAGCGAGGGAGGCATTGTACGCGGAAAAACCGCAAGATCTTTTTTCTGCTGCTGAAGTAGCTCTGAAAGCATTCAATGGGGAGGAAAAAGAAAAACCGGCAGATGTAGTACCTTTACCTGTAGTCGGCGGATTTCTACCATTTTTAATACCACTTTTTGCCGGCCTAAGTGCCGTAGGAGCACTTAGCGGCGGAATATCAGGGATCGTAAAAGCTGTTAAAGATTCTAAGGCACCGCAAGAAAGATTAGAAGAAGAAAAGAGACACAACAAAACAATGGAATCTATTGCGATTAGCAAAACTGGTAGCGGTTTATATTTAGGACCATACAAAAATGGATTGGGACTCTATTTAAAACCCTATAAATACAGATAGAATCAAAAAATAAATTTAGTCTTACTTCAACCGTCATGCATACCTTTAGCTTGAGTGGTAATAGTTCTATTTTAGAAGCAAACTATAACCCGCCCATATACTTGAGAGATGACACTAGTGAGTACGAGCTTGGATTAGTCAGTTTAGAAACGTTTAACGCCATACCCAACATTGATAATAGCAATAACAAATTTTATGTGTGTAATATTACTCTAGAAATGCAGATTGGATCATATGAAATAAGTGCAATAAATGATTAATTATCTATAAGACGCCATACAGGAAAAAAATAAAGCCATCAAGGATTTTAATTGTACCCTAAGTCTAACAGGTAATGTTAATACGCTCAAGTGCGAGCTTGAATGTTCTCATCCAGTTGACTTTACTAAGACAAATTATATTGGAAAATTGTTGGGATTTCATAATATTTTGCTAAAGCCCAACGTTAAACATGTATCGCAAACACCTGTAAACATTCTGAAAATTAACGTGATTAAAATCGAGTGTAATATCGTTACTGGCGCCTATCACAATAATAAGCTTGTTCATACAATACATGAATTTTCGCCATCAGTACCAGCTGGTTTCAAAATTATAGAAATTCCTCAAAATGTGCTTTATATGTCATGTATGTGTGTCAATATACTGCAGAACATTGTGCAGAGCACACGTGTTATGGTTGTTTAATATAACGCCAAAAAAAATGTCAATTTTTACCAGCTTTGGAACACTAAAAAGAGCTTAACAGAAGAAAATATAAGATTTCTTACGTCCATAGGGCTTCTTGTTAAGAACTCTGAAAATGAGCATTTTAAACGTGACAGATTCGCTAAACTTTGATAACTCTATTACAAAAATAGAAAGGCACAGCCATTTACCGTTTTCCAGCTCTTTTAAAAATAATGATGAAATTCGAATACCGGTGCAACAAACTGATATATACACCCTACCTTGGGCGAGTCATATTTATTTGGAAGGACGACTTTTAAAAGGGTCCGATGGAAGAGTTTCAGACACTGCTAAACTGGTAAACAACTTTGTGGGACACCTCTTTGAAGAAATTCGTCTTGAAATTGGCGGAAAAGTTATTGATTCGATTAGATATCCTGGAATAGCAGCAACAATGAAAGGTTATGTCTTTTACAATAAATATAAAAACGCTGGTTGGAGTATTGAAGATGATTATACTTGGGACGGGATGGGCTCAAAAGATACTTATAAATGTTAGGCATGAACTGATATTGTTAAGAAGTTCTTCCGATAAAAATGCCGTTATTAACACTTCCGATGGAGAAAATGTAGAAGTTAATATTGATAAAATTGTTTGGAAGCTACCACATATTACAGTATCCGATGCTGAACGACTAGAACTTTTACAGATTGTTGGAAGTGGAACTGAATTGGATATCAGTTTTAGAAGCTGGGAACTCACAGAACATCCTTCAATACCGATTGGAAAACATCTTACATGGACCATTAAAACGTCGGTGCAGGTGGAAAGACCAAGATGGAGAATTTTAGGTTTTCAAATAGCTCGAAAAGATAACTACAAGAAAAATTGCAGCTTATTTGATCATTGTGATGTATTAAATGCAAAGCTTATTTAAATTCTGAATTTTATCCATACGATAATTTAAATTTGGAGATTTCAAGAGATATAATAGCTACTCTCTATGAAATGTACTCAGAATTTCAAGAAAGCTACTACGAAAAAGAAAACGAACCACTTTTAATTTCGGAAAAATTTAAAAACTATGCACCCTTAATTGTAATTGATTGTTCAAGACAAAATGAAATCCTGAATTCTGGCATTATTGATTTAAGGCTGGAGATTGAAACAAAAGAAAACTTTTCTGCAAACACAAATGCTTACTGTTTAATTATTCATGACAAACTTGTTAAATATTCACCATTAACAGGGTCTGTAAGAAGAGTTTAAATAACCGTAATACATTATTCTAAGAATTATTTAGCAATATGGCAACAATGTATTTTGTAATTTAAAAATAAATGCTTTACTGCAATCACTGGTATTTATTTTATAAGGCATTATTCTAAGAATTATTTAGCAATATGGCAACAATGTAATTTTTAATTTAAAAAATAAATGCTTTACTACAAACACTGCTTTTTATTTAGTTACCACTGTTTTTTACCGTTTATTATCTAACCGCAGCTATCTTTGTTATTATTGACGTTTTGTATGCTTTGACCTTGAAATTACAAGGGGTATGTTTAGTAAAATTTAGTTGGTTAAACCGCTCTCTAATTGGTTAAAAATTAAGTCTAAATAAAATTTCTCCCTCTCTAATTGGTTTTAGTAGGGGTATGTTCAGAAAATATTATTTGAGTAAAAATGCAAGGAGTACGTTAATACTGCCATAAATAATTATAAAGCTCTACGCCTGCGCTTAAGCCCTCCGCTTAAGCTCAAGGTTTAGGCGCGGAGGGCGCAGTGCCTAACATGTTAGGATTGATAACATTCAAATTATTGCCGTTAGGGACTATTCTTTGTCCAAGTTTCATTATTCTAAGTTTAATAATAAGGCAGTAATGATTAATTTTCTATCGGGTTACCGTTCTAATCGCTAATTGATATCTCTCAACTATTTTTAAACAGCTGCAACGCCTTTATGGTTAAAGATGTCGCTGATGTCGCAGGATTTTTAATATTACCGCGTAATAACTTCAAGAATATTAATTTTAGAGGAAAAAGTATAACATAATCAATTCTAAAGTTTAGTTAGAAGCAATTTATTATGTAAAAAAATATTAGAAGAGTTATCAGTAAAAAAGTCAATAAACAAATAGTAATAATCTTATAAATCGTAAACTGTAAGTGATACAAAAAAATTAAATAAAATGTTTTTTTGCAAAATGGCGGCTATTTCGTTCGCCCTATTTGTAAGTATTTTGTGTTTTTAGGTTTATTACGTCATACTCCATTTATCTGTAAAAAAAATTAACTCCTGACGAATTATGCAATATGGACAAGAGTAAATCATTGCCTGTACTAACTATTTATTTTGAAAATATAGCCCACATCTTTCATTAATTTGGAAAGAGGTTCTTTTTAAAGCCCCTCTGTACATCCAATATACAAATATGTTTGTGAAATTTTTTTTACCAAGCAGGACTAGGCAAATAATAAAAATATGTTTTACTTAGTAAAAACTTTCAAAGTCACGCTGCACATAGTTTGGGGATGGGGCATGTACCACAGTTTAATTTTTTATCCCCGGTTTTGTTTCTTTTAAATTTTTTAACTTACTTACGTACTTTTATTTATTTTTACATTGATTCGCTATTTTTATGCTTTTTTCTTAAACACTTAGACCACTTTTTTGTGGGCATGCTTGGCATGCCATTATATAGTCTAGTCAAAAAGTTCAAAAATGTGTTAATTAAAAATAAAGCTCCTAAAAATATGTGCGATTGCTCATTCATTTCGGAATATCATAAAGGCATATTAGCACATAAAAATGCGATGCGATTGTTATTACCAAAATAGAAAACAAAAAAGGAAGTTTGTTTTTTTGTTAATACCTTTTAAAATACTGGCATTAAGGGATTAAAAAAAGATCCTAAAAGAGAAGAAATTTTCATTAAAAATTTTTATATCTTGGAACTTTATCTCCATTATTTATAAATTACTTAAAGCTAAAAATAGGGTTCCATTAGGTCGTTACGCGCTCCACGGTCTAAAAGGCTCGTATATTACCTTTTTTTTTTGTTATAGTATTATTACTATATACAGTGACAAATAAAAAATTGAAAAAATTAGGGCATAATTTAGACACTTTAGCGAAAAAAATAGGTTTGTCGATTTTTTATGTTAATTATTTTGTTAATAAGAATTTTTTAGGTTGACAAAAAATGAATTTCTAAAAATTGTGTTTTTTTTTGTTATGTCTTACTATTGTTGTTATTGCATCTAATATGGGCAAATAACATTGGAAAACAATTTCAGGGCATTTGTTAATATATTGTTTATTAACAAAAATATATTATTTTGGTATTTTTAAATAATTCTTTTACCATCCAATTGCAAAGGTAAAATGGTGATTTAAAAAAGAATCAAAATATATCTATATCATTTTAGGTTTAGTTTCGAATTATTGTCATTTGTTAAAAAGTCTTACCCATGTCATGAGATCTCTTGCCAATAAATCCATATAATTCATGGCAAACGTTACAACAGTAAGAATATCAGATAAAGCCAGGGAAATCATACATGTTTTTTGAAGATATTTATATTTCCTAAAAAATAAAAACAGAACTAAATAACAATAAGACCTGTTGCCTTAAAAACTATTTTAAAAATACAAATAAATGTCAATTCTAATATAAAAACCGAAATGATTTTATAAGTATTAAAAAGTGTAAAATTAATTTTATTGTTACATCTTTTGAATAATATGTGAGTAAAACTTACGAATACATAGCTATTTTTTGTTTTATACGTTTTTTTTTTAAATTAATATTTCCAAAAATCAAATGAACTAATGTTTGTTAACTTTTTAAAATGCGGAGCGGGGTATGCGGTCGGGCACGGAGCGGTGACATTAAGCTTATGGCATTTGATTACAACGGTACATTTCTAAACCGAGTCACAGCCATGCTACGGTGCAGGACTTGGTGTGGTTAAATGTAGCCAAATAAATGCTTAGAACTGTGGTACTTTTTTGGAAAAGAATAAATTTTTAATCAGGGGTAATATAAAGCGTGGTATAATCGACTCATATAACTGCAGTTTGATTAAATACAACATTTTTGCACCGCATCCCCCTACATTTCACCAGGAAAACGCACGGCTACGAGCTCGTTGCGGTTATGTGAGGCCCGACCTTAAAGCTTTCGGCAAACGGATGTCAACCAAAGAAAAATGCCTCGAGGTGTCAGAAACAGTTTATTGGATAGGATGAAGTGCCTCCAGGCCTACTAACCAGGTACACTTTCGATATGTTAGTGCATGAAAGCCGACAAATCATAATGAAAACTGGCTACTCCTCGGTCATTTGCATAAACATATTAAAAGTAACCCAAAAGTTGTCATATGTTGCTTTGTAAAATACGTACCTTTATACTTCTAAATAGTGTAGGCATGACCAGCAACTATAATGTCGTAAGCACTGGCGTAGCTAGGACTTAAACTTTTTTATCTAAAAGCAAAATCTAGAGAACATTTGCTTTAAAATAAAACAGGGAGTTTTTTAAGAAAATATTTGTAAAGTTTTTGCAGAGCTTGTATATAAAATTAACATTTTCTCTTTCTAAATCATATTTTTTCAAGGAGACAATTTTTTATCAAGAATTACTTTTTTTTAATAAAATTTTGTGTCCATTTGTTCTCTTTAAAACACCATCGGGAACAATCTGTATTTGGTGTGGGTCAAATGCCTCACTTCTAAGATTTAAAAAATATAAAAATCCTAGCTACACCAGTGGTCGTAAGCTCTTGTACACCTAAGTCAAGATGTTAACTGAGTGAGGTAGAGGGGGAGACCCAATATAGTCTTTTTATTATACAGTGTGTCCCGCTTTTTAATTTACACCTTGGTACTCAGTTATACATAATCTGGCCTAATCCTTATGGAAAGTGGCTATCGGTTATTTTTTTTTTAATTTAATTTTATTCTTATGGGCACAATGTCCAATGGCTTTTAGTTTTAGAGTTATAAAGCCTCAAGGCTGGATTTTTGCTAAGTTGAGATTTCCAGTACCTCCTAGGGTTTTAATGTATTTTCTATCTTTTACAGAATATATTTTCAAAAATATCTATAGGGTATTATATAAAATAGTAAAATAAATGTAAAGTTCTTTTATAGGATGTTTCTTATAGTATTGGCGTTGAAAAATATAAAATTATTATAAAATTGCCTAAAATACAAAAATTACCTTTTAAATATAAAAAAACGGTAGGAATAAAATAATTTTTTAAAATAATAGTGTGCAGGCCTTGTTAAAAGCTATAAACATATTGTGAACACCTAGTATAAAAAAAGTATACATTTTGGGAATTTTAAAAATATACATTTTTGGGAATTTTAAAATAAGTATACATTTTAATTAGTTTACTTAACATAGGGAAATTTGCTACATAAAAATATACGTGAGGTGTCAAGGTCTTAAAAGTATAAATTAAACAATTTTCTAGGTTACTTTTATAATAATAAAATAAAAACATTAAACAAACTGGGTAGCGTAGAAATACAAAACAAACACTTGTAAATTTGATATTTAAAGAAGAGAGAAAGAAATTAAAAGGGATTTTTTATCAGATAAGAAGTAGTTAGTGAAGTCAAATATAAAGTTAAAGTTTTAGTTCAGCCCCAGTACGGGCTACTCCTAGTGAGGGGTATGCCCGTACTAAATTTAGTTAATTAAATAAGTTAGGTTGGTTTTTAAAAAATGGAAAGTTAGTTTTGATGGTCCACCAGTCTCATTGTCCCAAGAAGATAGTTCCATATGGTACATTTGCCCAGTGACGTAAACTGGCCTATATGTATATTCAAAACTATTCGTCACATATGGTGGAGGCGCCCACGTTCCCAGTGACCTTTGTGAAACGTCGGTTATGGTAAGCTGTGCCCACCCCAGTTCCAGTGCCCTTTGGGAAGCGATAGGAAAAGTCGCTCATGGTACGCCCTTCCTACCCCTCAGTGTATTTGTGGAAGAAAATGCCATATATATGGTAAAGGCGTCCCGTTCCCCGAAGAAGAAATGTGTGTGAAATGACGAAGATGGGGAAAAATATGTTGCGTAGCGTAGCGTAGCTGCAAGGAGGTAATATGGCTAAATGGTGTTAGCCAGAGTTGTTGAAGAAGAATATGAAATAGTTATTTGCGTTGAAGTTGTTGTTTTACGTCGTGAAGACGGAGTTTAGAAGCAGCATGAGGCTGCATTAGCACTGGAAGCCGCAGCTCTAATATGGGGAAGAGCTCTGAAGTTATGGTCTTGAATGGTGTGGTACAAGACTATCTAGCGGCCCTGAGAAAGCTCAGGATATGGGGAAATTGGCATGAAGTTACAGTAACCTGATGTGGAAGAAGAAAATGGGAGTGAAAGGCAGACAATGGTATGTGGAGAAGAAGTACGGGACAAATGGCTAATGGAACGCACCATCAAGGACATGGACAGGCAGGCAAGGTGTACCGGTACAGTTCGACAAAGGAAGGACAATCTAGGACAGTATGTTATTGGTTATCGAGTGTTGTGTGATGTTTTTAGGTAAATCTGGGATATTTTTAAAATTAATTGTATTTTTTTGGTGTTTACTTACTAGAAAATTTTTTTTAATAATAATAATGATTTAATATGCAGAGAAAAGTAGCCTAAAAGTAAAATTTGATAATAACTCTTTTTTCAACCCACCGTATATGTAATATTAAGTTATGAAAGGGTCATTGTTTTGATGATATACAATATGCGGGAAAGGTCAAGACCATTTCTAATAATGCAGAGCTAGCTAGTTTCAAATAAACATTTTGTATTTACCAAGTCAGATGTTTTTGTATAGTACATGTGTAGTAAAGTTAATGAGTAATAACACTATGTATTTAAAGTGTTCTATATAGGAGGTATAGAATTTAGGCCACTTTCTCCAAAAAAAAAAAAAAATAAATTAAATAAATAAATAAAAAATAATCTTAACCGTTGCAATTATATTTAAATAAAATTACTTGGAAAAAATCTTAAATTTACAAATTATTCTGTTAACAACAGAAAAAAAATATAATCAATGACAAATTTTTTAATAAAGAAAAAAAGTCGAGACTTTTAATCAATCATAACAATTATTTTTTGGATTAAAGGCTATTTGAACATTTTTGATGGTCCACCGGTCTCATGGTCCCAAGAAGATAGTTCCATATGGTACATTTGCCCCAGTGACGTAAAGTGGCCCCTATGTAATTCCAAAATTCAACGTCACAATATTTTGGTTCCGTCAAAATATACAGGGTGGAAAAAAGGTGGTCTTGAATTATACTTTTCCTATGCTATCTAATTGTAAGTAAATATTATCTACTTAAGCAAGTAAAAAGATAGTTTTTAAAACTAATATTGCTCAACTGCAGGGGTTCTCCTTATAAAACAAAGAAAAAAATTCCAATTATATCTCCAAATTACACAGGGTAAATTATCAAGGTGTCTCTGGGACATCTCTCCGCTGATTTTTTTATGATGAGCCTAAAATGTTTTCAAAAGGTCCTATTTATTACCTATTTTATAGCTACAGATCCTTCAACTCTAGTTATTTAGGGTCTACTTATACAGTGTGTTACAAATTCAAAGCTATACGATATTGGAAACGGTAGGAGACACAGGGTTAGTTAAAGTAGTATTAAGTTGAGTATTTTAATGCCTAAAAATATTTGGTTTTAAATATTCAAAAATGTATAGACCTTTTAAAGTTATCCGAAAAAAAATACCAAAAAATATTATCTTTATGACTTTATTATTCAGGGTGTAAAAATAATTAGCACAAGTGTTAAAAGTAAGTCCGCCCCTGGCGAAAAAATGCGTAATTTTTACTAGAACACCATTTAAAAATCAGCTAGCATTTACTAATTATTTCACACATTGCTAAAAAATAGTTAAAAAATATAAAAAAAAAAATATAAGCCTTAAAATGAATGATAATTTTAAAATATTAAAAATAATAAATGAACTTAAAACTAATGCAACACCAGGTATTGACAAAATTAAAATTAAACATTTAAAAAATATAAAACATAGCATTGCTTTTCATTTGTGTTACGTAATTATTAAATCAATTTATAATAGTATTTTTCCAGATGAAATAAAAATTGCAAGAGTTACATCTATTTTTTAAGAGTGGAAATAAAAAATGTTAACAACTGCAGACCAATATCAGTATTACCAGCATTATCATATATATATATATATATATATATATATATATATATATATATATATATAATAGAGAGAGGTAGTCGTTGCTGACTAGTTGGAATTCAAACTTGTAAATATTGGGGATTGCAGCAAATGAAAGACAGAATACTCTTTAAAGTTTTTCCAAGCTTTCGGAAATGTTTATTTCCATTTTCAAGGATACTGAAATGGATACAAAGTACGATGTAAGGTTATACAATTTAAGTAAAGAATGTTACGAACTTACATCTTTGTTGAGGTTATTTCATATGATGTTCATAATTAAAAACTAAAACTATTAACATTGCAAGACGTAAGAACAATCTGAAGTCACCAAGAGAAAGCAATCGGATAAATTTATGTTAAGATTTACATAATTAATCAAGATTCGAATTAACAGTTTCATTCACGAACCACCTGTTTAATCTGACATTTGACAAGACAGTTGAAAGACAGTTATTTAAAAGGTTAGGAAACGCACTGGTTGTGTTTGAGGTTACGGTTTGTCGTGTAACTTACTTTCTTATATGTCCGGTAATATGTCCCGATAAGGTATTTAAATTAATTTTTGTTAAATTTGGGTTTTGTTTAAAAGAAAAAGAAAATTATTATTCAGTAAGAATTTAAAGTTATTAAAGAATTTTTCCTAAAAATTATTTTGGTATGCATTTATTTTGAAAATTGGTAAAAACAAAATTCTGTTTTTTAAGTTTTGTTTAGAATCCATTATTTTAAAAAGAATTGCAATATTAATTTTTATAATTTGAATTTTGTATTTGTTATTTGCTGCAGAGAAAGTTTTAAAGAGTCCATAAAATTTTGAAATTAACTTGTTAATAAACAGAGAACGGCGTTATGTGACTATTTAGCATAGTGAAACATAGTTTTGGAAAAATTTGTGATTTATTCATTTTGTTTAGAATTTATACTTGACTTGAAAGAGAGGAAACATTGTGTCGGTTTCTGAAATTTTTATCAATATCGATTAGATTTGAATATATTTCGCTCAAATGCTCAATATCAGTTCTTTTATTCATTGTGTTAGGAGTTTGCGCAATGTGCACCATTTCTTGAAAAGGCGTTTTTTATAATTTTTTGTATTGCCAAAATCTTAGTCTCACCGTAATCAATGTTATGTAACGTATTATTAGCATGAGTTGCCAGAGCACATCTCTCCGGGTGCAGTCTACAGTCACTTCTGTGGGAAGTTATTCTTCCAGATAGTGGTCTTGATGTTTGGCCTATATATGTTAGGTCACATTCTGCGCAAGGGGATACTGTAAACTACATCCGACAGGGATTGTACCGGTGTTTTATCTTTGACTTTAGAATGCAAAGAACCTATTTTAAGGACTGTTTTGTTTGCAATTTTTATATTATCATTAAATTTTAATAAGTGAGACAGTCTTTTTGACGTTTCTCTAATGTAAGGTAAGGTATTGAAAAGAGCAATTGTTTGAAGTTTGTTGTGTAATGTTATCTTGATTTGTAGGGTGTTCTACTATAACTTTCGTTATTTATATTATGTGAATTGTTGACATTTGGAGACAAATCATGGCGATCCAGAGAGGAGAAAAGTTCCTCACTGATATCTGTCAGTACTGACCTTCTGTTATTTTGTTGTGGCAAAATGGATGGTGTACTAAACAAAATCTTATTTAAAAGTGTTTTTGGGTATGAATTATCAGAAAAAAGATTAAAAAGTATTCTAAGATTCTTGTCATGGAACGACTGATGAGAGACTTTCAAAACTCTTTCTTTCATTTGTTTTACTAAATTCACTTTTATGGAATGTTTATGGTATGAGTGGTAGTTTAGAATCTCCCTGAACTACAAGGTTTACGGTACCAATCTGTGATAATTTTATTATCATTGGTCCGGATAAGTCTGGTATCCAAAAATGGAACCGATTGGTTTTGGTCTTCTTTTTCCATTGTGAATTGTATATAAGGATCGTAGCTGTTTAGAGTTTCTACTATCTCCTCAAGTCTGTCCCTAGGAAGTGCTAAGATTATGTCATCGACATATTTTTTAAGAAAAACATTAAATGAAAGAACTGGTAAGACTGTGTCCAGTAAATCATCCATTACGTAAGCTGCCAAAATAGGTGAGATAGAAGCTCCCATAGGAGTGCCAAAAGTTTGTCTATAAAATTTGTTATCGAAAGAAAAATAAGTGTTATCAAAAAAAAATTAATTAATTCAATAAAGGTATCTTGATTTATTTTACAACAATTGCTAATTCTTAACTCAATTCTTATAAATGGCTCTATGTACTGCGTTAAGAGTACACATTGCTAAAAAGAGACACAACATCTAGGCTTGCAATAACATGATTTTTCAGGAAGTATTTTATTATTAAAAATTTTTGCAAGTTTTTTAAGTAACTTAAACTAACTAGCTACAAAAGCATAACACCAAAATTTTATGCATTACCGAAAATTCATAAACCTACTTTATCAGTACGACCCATAGTGGCTCTCGATACAAGCTCCTACAGAGCTCATTGCTTCGTTTCTGACAGAAATTCTTACCAGAGCGTATGATTTTAATAATGATTATTATATAAAGGACTCTTTTGAGGTTGCAAAAATTTTTAATAATAAAATACTTCCTGAAAATCATGTTATTGCAAGCCTAGATGTTGTGTCTCTTTTTAGCAATGTGTACCTTAACGCAGTACATAGAGCCATTTATAAGAATTGGTTAAGAATTAGCAATTGTTGTAAAATAAATCAAGATACCTTTATTGAATTAATTAATTTTCTTTTGATAACACCTATTTTTTTCTTTCGATAACAAATTTTATAGACAAACTTTTGGCACTCCTATGGGAGCTTCTATCTCACCTATTTTGGCAGCTTACGTAATGGATGATTTACTGGACACAGTCTTACCAGTTCTTTCATTTAATGTTTTTTTCTTTAAAAAATATGTCGATGACATAATCTTAGCACTTCCTAGGGACAGACTTGAGGAGATAGTAGAAACTCTAAACAGCTACGATCCTTATATACAATTCACAATGGAAAAGAAGACCAAACCAATCGGTTCCATTTTGGATACCAGACTTATCCGACCAATAATAATAAAATTATCACAGATTGGTACTGTAAACCTTGTAGTTCAGGGAGATTCCTAAACTACCACTCATACCATAAACATTCCATAAAAGTGAATTTAGTAAAACAAATGAAAGAAAGAGTTTTGAAAGTCTCTCATCAGTCGTTCCATGACAAGAATCTTAGAATACTTTTAATCTTTTTCTGACAATTCATACCCAAAAACACTTTTAAATAAGATTTTGTTTAGTACACCATCCATTTTGCCACAACAAAATAACAGAAGGTCAATACTCGACAGATATCAGTGAGGAACTTTTCTCCTCTCTGGATCGCCATGATTTGTCTCCAAATGTCAACAATTCACATAATATAAATAACGAAATTATAGTAGAACACCCTACAAATCAAGATAACATTACACAACAAACTTCAAACAATTGCTCTTTCAATACCTTACCTTACATTAGAGAAACGTCAAAAAGACTGTCTCAACTTATTAAAATTTAATGATAATATAAAAATTGCAAACAAAACAGTCCTTAAAATAGGTTCTTTGCATTCTAAAGTCAAAGATAAAACACCGGTACAATCCCTGTCGGATGTAGTTTACAGTATCCCTTGCGCAGAATGTGACCCCAACATATATAGGCCAAACATCAAGACCACTATCTGGAAGAATAACTTCCCACAGAAGTGACTGTAGACTGCACCCGGAGAGATGTGCTCTGGCAACTCATGCTAATAATACGTTACATAACATTGATTACGGTGAGACTAAGATTTTGGCAATACAAAAGAATTATAAAAACGCCTTTTTCAAGAAATGGTGCACATTGCGCAAACTCCTAACACAATGAATAAAAGAACTGATATTGAGCATTTGAGCGAAATATATTCAAATCTAATCGATATTGATAAAAATTTCAGAAACCGACACAATGTTTCCTCTCTTTCAAGTCAAGTATAAATTCCTAAACAAAATGAATAAATCACAAATTTTTTCCAAAACTATGTTTCACTATGCTAAATAGTCACATAACGCCGTTCTCTGTTTATTAACAAGTTAATTTCAAAATTTTATGGACTCTTTAAAACTTTCTCGTAGCAAATAACAAATACAAAATTCAAATTATAATAATTAATATTGCAATAATTCTTTTAAAATAATGGATTCTAAACAAAACTTAAAAAACAGAATTTTGTGTTTTACTAATTTTCAAAATAAATGCATACCAAAAATAATTTTTAGGAAAAATTCTTTAATAACTTTAAATTCTTACTGAATAATAATTTTCTTTTTTCTTTTAAACAAAAACCCAAATTTAACAAAATTTACAAAATTAATTTAAAATACCTTATCGGGACATATTACCGGACATATAAGAAAGTAAGTTACACGACAAACCGTAACCTCAAACACAACCAGTGCGTTTCCTAACCTTTTAAATAACTGTCTTTCAACTGTCTTGTCAAATGTCAGATTAAACAGGTGGTTCGTGAATGAAACTGTTAATTCGAATCTTGATTAATTATGTAAATCTTAACATAAATTTATCCGATTGCTTTCTCTTGGTGACTTCAGATTGTTCTTACGTCTTGCAATGTTAATAGTTCTAGTTTTTAATTATGAACATCATATGAAATAACCTCAACAAAGATGTAAGTTCGTAACATTCTTTACTTAAATTGTATAACCTTACATCGTACTTTGTATCCATTTCAGTATCCTTGAAAATGGAAATAAACATTTCCGAAAGCTTGGAAAAACTTTAAAGAGTATTCTGTCTTTCATTTGCTGCAATCCCCAATATTTACAAGTTTGTATATATATATATATATATATATATATATATATATATATATATATATATATATATATATATATATATATATCTTTTTAAATGAAATAAAATATATAGGTGACTTACAATTTGGATTCTTAAAGAATAAAAATACTGAAATAGCTGTTACAAAACTTTTTGATTTTCTTTATAAAGAATATGATAGAAAAACATTATATGTGTGAGTTATTTTTAGATTTTCGGAAAGCCTTTGATGTCGTAAGTCATAATATTTTACTTGAAAAAATGTTTAATTTGGGAATTAAAAATAAACCTCTAAAATTATTTAAATAATAGGCCACAAATAACAGTAATAAATAAAACACAGAGTAGCAAAATCTAATAAAATATGGTGTTCCCAAGGACGTATATTGGGCCCATTATTATTTCTTGTATACATTAACGATATATCTAAATTAAATTTAAATGCAAAAATATCATTATATGCTGACGATATTGTTCTTTTTTATAAAGATAATGAAGAAAATATTTTAAAACATATTTCAGATGATATTAGTCAAATACAAAATTGGTCTCATAATAAATAACTGTATTTAAATGAAAGTAAATGTTTTTATATGAACTTTGGCAATAAAAATAAAACGAATTTAAATTTAAAAATTAATAATCACATCATAAAAAAGTTGAAAAATATAAATATTTAGGTTTGATTATAGACAGCAATTTGAGTCTTAAAGATCATATTGAATATAGTATTAGTAAAATAAATACATTTTTGGGTCTTTATAAAAGAATTTCAAAAGTTTTTAATTTGGAAAGTAAAAAAAAACTTATATTATAGCTACAATAATTTAAATCTAACATATTTAGCCTCAATTTCGGGTGAAGCAAACAAAAATGATTTAAATAAATTACAAAAATAAAGTTATTAAAAGCCTTTATAATTTTCCATATCGAGCACACAATTTATTCATTTATAATAAAACACAAAATGTTTTAATATTTAAAAAAAAATTGTTTTAAAATAGTGCCCAACTCTTAGTTTGATATTTATATTTGTTATTTCTTGCCTAAAATTTGGTTAATGTTGTCTTACTAAAGACCTCAAATTTTATTGAAAAAATACCAAACAATTTAGAAGTTAGGAGCGGAGATCCTGACTTTAGACAAGCACTGTATTGCATAAGCTTAAACCCCGAACCTAATCGCCTCGTCTCATTAATGATCCTGTACTTACAGAAAGGCTTCCCTCTCTTGTCCATCTTCGGGCCGTGGGGGATTTATCGCTTTTTAATAGGTACTTCCATGGCTTCTGCTGTAAGGAATTGTCCAGTATAATTCCTCCACTCACGGTTCCCAGCAGAGAAACTCGTGGTGCCACGCGTATGCATACATAAAAATATTCAAGTTTATTTTTGATAGAAGTTAATTCCACCCTTTTTTTAAGCTAAGAAAAAAATACATTACATGTTTGTGGCTTATCATGTTATTACAATAAGCCTATCTTTAAAAACCCTAATAATCACATACAATCATCCACTTTGAACTAAAATAAGTTGAGTTAAATCGTCATATTTTATTCTCAGTAATTCATGGTAAGGTAAAAATTTTTTGCAGCTTTTAGAGACAGCTGTATACAGGGTATTCAGTAACTTTACCACAGCAGCTCTAAATCCGGGAAGGAACGGTAATTTTTCTCGCGCAGGGTCAGCTACCATATTGTCTGGATATAATCGACAAATAGTTTAATTTACATCGTAACCGACCAATACTTTAAAAACTGTAAATTCGTGATTTCTGTTAGATGTATTGTATTTCCTTAGTTTATTATTAGTCTGGGGCCAGGGCTGCTTTGTGGCCGATCAGTGTCCACGGAGGTTCAGAGTGTACTCCTAGGGATTTTGGGGAAACTGATTTATCATATAAAAAATATATATTTAAATTATACATAATGTACACCAAATTCTTGAACCGTACAATTTGAATATGTACAAATTAATTCCTTTAATTTGAGCTATTACAGAGTTACTTTACTCAAAATCAAGCCGAGTTATAAGTGAAAATTTGCCTAATGCCGTAATTTTTACAAATTTTGCAATGTTTTTGCACTAATTTTGCCATATCTCTGGTTCTAACAATAAGATCAATGCTTATAAAACGTCATTTTGTAGATTATTTCTTTAAAAAACTTTAAAAAAATATATTTCATCTCTTTTATACTGTGTAAGGTTTTCGCAGCCATTTTCTGCTAAACTTAAGTTTTTGGGCTATTCGGCCGTCGTTGTACATTTTGTATCCTTGACGTTTCACCAGCGCGAGTGGTTGGCATCCTTAGAAGGTTCCTAGTAGACTTCTTGCGTACACAGTTGCGTAGACAGTAAAAAATAGCAAAAACAGAAGGATTTCATTTCTATTTCGGGTATTAGATAAATTCACTGATCTCGATGGATTGCCAATGTTATAACCTGTGGGCGAAAAACCGGTTTGCGCGCAAGCAAGTTGAGGGTAAACGCACCTGGTGCCAAACAAACTATCCGCATTATCGGAAAGAATTTGTCGACGGCGTCCTGGTTTTCTGTTCGAAGTACGGTAGCTAATGAGCGTCACGATTAGACCGCGGACGAAGGGTACGGGGTGCCGGTGTTTGTATTTTGCCACGGCTTTTAAGTGCGCATGTTTGTTCACTCATTCATTTATTTACTGCGCGAAGTCGTAAAAATCCGGAAAATGCTTCTTGCCACTGCGGATCTAAATGTAGGTTATCTATGGATAAATTATGTAAAGAATTAATAGGATGTTTTAAATATCTCGGTCAACAACTAGACTTAGGATATTCGTTATTATGCCGCGGTAAAATACAAGTTTTGTCAAATATGATTTTTAAATACTGGTTACAAAATGTTTTTGAAAATTAAATATTTTAGCTTTTTATTAATTAGACAGAGTATTTTTAAAGTTAACAAAAAATTTTATAAAAGAGATAATATTTTGAACAGGATTTTATTTTTAAATAAGCAAAAAGGTGAGGCTGATAGTAAACCTTATTTTTATTACAAGATGTTTTAAATAACCTTGTCAGAAACTTGGTTGAAATATCTTTTGTTACACTGCGGGATAATGTGTTTGGGTAAACAGGGTACTTTACACTAATCTTTTTTAAAATATAAATTATATACACTGTGTTTTAAAAAGGAATAAGTAGTAAACATAATACAATGTTTTAGAACAAAAACAAAAACTTTTTAATAAATAAAAAATATTATTATACACGTCGTGCCACTTTAAAACCTTTATGGACAATTTTTGTCAATGCATGAAAAGCATAAGGTCTAAAGACAGACAACTTTGGTTTATGAAAAAGAGATCTGCCCTGTTCGACAGTAAAGAGAAAAATTTCTGCTTTTCGTGTGACTCACCTGAACCCTCTGCACTGACTAGTGTTGCCTGCCTTACTGGACTTATCCTAAAAATATAAGTCCTGTAAGGTAGGCGAAACTAGTTAGTGAGGACGGTCTGGATAAATGACACGAAAAACAGAAACTTTTCACCTAACTGTTGAAAAGGGAAGATTTTTTTCATATGTATTACGACAGTAGGGATTTATTTCCATTTATTTTTATTATTTCTTTATGTTTGTAACGATAATACGAGGTTTTAAGTTTTTCCTTAATTTCTTTTGTAATTTAGCTCTGTTACTTTTCATTTTAATTTGTAGCACTTACAATAATTTGAAAATCAACTAAAATTTCTTCTGTCTTAAGTGATTATCCAGTATTTAAAATTTACCTCGATACATTTCTCTACGTACAAAAGAAAATATACTATTTTTTTATTTCTTACATATAGGAAGTCAGCAGGTTAAATGTATTCGTTCTTTGTCTAATCGCTAACTGCTAATGTTCAAAATAATAAAACTACATTGATTATGTAAAAAAGGGTAAAAAGGAACTACAACGTTAAAGGGGTTTTATTTTTTCATATAGTCAATGGACTCCCAACTATTAAAAATCGCGGAGTGCTACCATTTAAAGAAGTGCGTTTTTAGAATGGGGCAAAAACGGCCCCTTTTCAGTTTCTTGAGGTTAAGTTGAAAACTACGCACTTTTTCCGGATAGTAGTCAACAGAAAAGTTGTGGGAGAATAAATTTTCCATCGGATAACGCTTTTTGATTAAAAATAAGTTATTTTTGACAGAAATATACTTAAAAAACGAGGCAAAAAAACACGAAAAAACGCTTAGTCAAGTGTTTTACTGCAACGATGTTAATTATTTTTACGTAATTTTTTAAATATTTCTTTTTTTCTACGATGGTTTAATAATGTATACATTATTAATATAATTAATAACAGGTAATATGGCTTAGACGCCACGGCTATTACCCACGCTCATTACCCACCACCATTGCCCACGGCCGTCGTTTAAATGTGCAGAAATCCAATAATTTGTATATGATTTCGACAACCCCGATTTCTAAATATGATTCTTCGGCCAAGGTTATTTTTTTAGTCACATATGAGTATAAAAATTCAAGATATGCATTATTTTAAATATTTACTATCAAAGCTTGAAAAAAATAGCCTGTCGGTGTACGAAATGATATACAATATGAGCAACGCTGTTGGTTCATCGGCAGGCAGTAGAATAACAAAACAAGCACTATTAGTCACGCACGTTTACATGCCGGGATTTAGTTAGATTGTCTTTTTTCCTCACATTGCCTATGTGTTATGTTATTTAACTGAACCTGTATAAGAAACTGTGGTTGCAGAAAGTTAAGTATTAATTTATTGTTACATATGCTGCAATAAGTGCTTATCTTAGGTATCAATTGTTAGAACTCTGATAAAACTTAGATTTTGAAAGAAGACAGAAAAGCTGAGAAAGAAATATATGTTAAAATTAAATTTTTTTGAATTGTGACTTAATTAGGTAACAAATAAGCCTGCCTTTTTATTTAGCAACATTTATACCCAAATGCTCAAGGAAAAAAGTTATAACGAGAAATAAAGAGAATTTACGTAAAAATAATCAAAAATCGTTGCAGTATAACACTTTGACTAGTCCTATTTTGTTCAGAATTAACCTCAGGATTTTTACAATACATAAATAATCTTAGAGCATCGTACGATAGAACATTTTAAAGGTAGCTGTTTTCTTTTTAACTGAATATAGCATTGCTTATACCTAATACTGCGTAGAAAAGAGTTACAGAACATCGTTTGCGTAAAAATAGGTAAAATCAACGAAAAATGGTGTAAGTGGCAAACTTTAAAAAATCGTTTTTCGAAGACCATAAACAGTAAAGACTTTTACTTAGTATTATTTTGTAAAGAAAGAATGAAGGTCCCTTTTCTGTAAACTAATGCCCATACCTAAACCCCTATGGAAAAATGTTATAGGGCAAAATAACAAAAATAAAAAACGCATTTCTTCGTGTTTTTTTCCTTGTTTTTTGAAGCATATTTTTGTTAAAAAGTGCGTAGTTCTCGATCTAACCTCAAAAAACTAAAAAGGTGCTGATTTCACCCCGTTCTCAAAAACGGACTCCTTCAAATAGTAGCACTCTGCGGTTCTTTAATAGTTGGGGGTTTAATATCCATATGAAATAATAAAACCTCTTTAACATTGTAGTTCCTTTTTAAAGTACATAATAAATAGCCTATTAATCTACATTAATTTTGCTCCAAAATGGCAAAGGATTGCAAACATACTTTGTTATACTTTTTTAGGTTAGTGAATTTACAAATAAAAACAAAAAATGAAAATCTGCACCATTGTCATTAATAGGTAAAAATTGTTGGACATCAAATGATTAAACGTGTTAATTAAGACATTTACATGTAGGTATTTGTAGCCTCCATCAATATAAGACTGATTTTTTTAAATTTTGCAATTTAGGCAAAATCGCAACTGATAAAACTTTTAATATACTAACTGCAAATTGTTTTTACTTTAATGCGATACATTTAAATGATGCGTGGACATAAAAATCTATAATTTTAGGATATAATTAGAAAAATGATAATAATAACTGTAGAATTATATAGTTTATCATGCCAAAAAAATGTTAGTATTTAGTTACGCGAAAACCGTACATCAAATTTAAAAAAATCAAAAAATCAAATTTGTTCCAAATTTAATAAGATTTTAAAAAACATTTTTATTTTATAAAGAGGCAATATCGTGTGTACCATTTTTTTAAAAGTTTTTCCTAACCCTTCATGGAGGACACCTGTGAAAATGTTTTTTTTCTTATAGTAGGAGGTCCAAATCAAAACGCAGTTTTTGGTAATGCATTATTTTTAGAACATCCCATAATTTTTACTGCCCGTCTTCTATCTATAATTTATAAAAAAGTTTTTTAATCGAAATATGTTATATTTATAAAATTTATAATACTATAATTATTTTAATTATACCACTTTTTAAACATAAATAATAAAACGCGGAGTACGAAATTGTCAGTTACTCCTAAAATTGTAATTTATCAAAAACTGCGTTTTGAATTTGATCTCCTTATAGCTTAATAAAAATAAAAACTCAGACGTTTAGAATTTATGTCCATAAGGAGTATTTTTCCTATTTTATTATTAAATGATAGTTTTGTTATTGCTTTCTGAAAAATTTCTTCGCCTATTTTATTTGATTTTTATTTAAATTTATCTACCAGTGGTAACAAACTTCCTCTAACACAGTACATTAGTATTTACGCTTTTATCTTTAAGTTACGTTATAGATGTCTTTACAAATAAAAAATTGCAGTGTATCAACAGGGGACATTGTGAGCGCTATTGGTTTGCAACGAAGTGTCACCTTACCCTAGTAGCTTAAAGCATCTTCAATGTTAATTAACCTTATCAATATTACAATAAAAAAATAAATATAAAACAAAAAAATGCTTTATCATAATATGTAACTTTTTAGAGGCCTGATTTTCTGTCAAAAAATGTTTTAATATTACAGGCTACTAAACTATATATAAAATTACTCTGTAAAATTAATTAATATCTTTAAAATGATATTTTAATATTAATATGCAGCGTATAATATTACATGTTATAAAATTTTAATTTATTTTTTGCCTATTTTAAATTGTATAGGTGCTTTATAAAGTACGCTTAAACAGTAGGGTCAGCAATAAATGGTTTATTTAACAAACTAAAAATTATTATTACTAAATAAACATATAATTATGGTTTTAGATATAAAAAAGTGTTAAGGCAGCCAATTAACGTGAATATTCCATTTTTTAGTAAAAAATAATATAGAAATTGCATTAAAAATCGTTTGTTTTTGTTGAAAAGAGGAATTAAAAATTTCTGCCTTTGCAATAGACATATTTAGAGTGTTCTCAAAAAAGACAATAATTTTAACAGCTTATAAACTTATAAACAAAAGCCATTTTATCAAAATCCCTATATAATTCTTAAAGGAAAAGTTTATATATATCGTAAATAGCCTAACTTTTGAGATACAGGGTAATAAGGTTTTCAAGAAAATGTTTTTTTACCAATCTGTATAGACCTGGCCATACAGGAAGTGAATTTTTATGTAAGTATATAAGGATTTGGGTAGCATTTTTTGCCAACCTTTTAGAGACACCCTGTATAAAAAACTTTTCGTAAATTGACTTCTTATTACGAGTTTTAAAATATGTTAAAATAAATGATTTAATTTGGGGAACACCCGGTTATTATATATTTGAATAGATTTTATGTGATCTAAATGTGACCTTATTTTCTACACGTGTACAATATTCGCTTGTTGAATAAACAAAAATAAGATGGTTCCCTATTTTTAAAGTCTTCTTCCCCTTTTCATCGGAAACCATAATAAAAGTGCCCGAAACGCAAACAGAAAAAGAAATTATTGAGTGCCGAAAACAGTTCTTTCAAAAATGTTCTGCCTTATCCAAAGTAATTTTCCGCTTTTCTTCTCCCCTACGTTACATTTTCTCTTAAAACAAATATTATTATTATTATTGAAAATGGAACATCTAAGTTAGTTGGCATTTAAAATATTCGGGCATTAAATAAGAAGATGGATTTATTATGTTAAAAAATATATATACAAAATATAGCGCAGTGGTATTTTTATATATTAAGGGTTTGAATTTAAAAAGAAAACATTATTTTATTGATCAGAAAAACAAACAATCAATTAGAGCTGATCGCACTAACCGAATTCTTTATTCCTCCCTTTATTTTTAACTGACTTCAAAAAAGAAGAAAGTTTCATGTTCAACTATGTTTTTAAATATATGTAGACCGATTACTTCGTCAATAACACTTGTCTGCGACATTTTTAAGGTAAAAAATTTTGGAAGAATTATTACCATTTTTGCATGCTGAATTCAGTAAAATATAAAATTTTGCTCGATCCGGTCAAATTTTTATTCTTTGATTAAAAATTTAATTAATTAGTTAAAAGAAAAATCAAAGGAGATTTTGCAAATGAAGACGTAAGTGGATAAAAGTGTTCTGTGCAATTTTAGTATTCTGATACTTGTATTACAATAAGTTGATATTTGCCCATTTTAACTTAAAAGATGACAATATTTTTTTGATAAATTAAAATAAAAATATTTTATCTGCTTGTGATGTAAAATCCGTAAAAAAACAAAACCAAAAAAATCCATGTTAAAATCTTACTTACTCAAAACAAGTACTTGTTCTACTTTATCCACTGACGGCTTCAATTATTGGCAACGCTGTGATTGTGCTTTATTTAAATGTTTTAAATCCCTTGGTGCACACAAGGCGACCTCAGTCTTAGTCATTCTTGAGCTATCCAAGTAGTAAGTTTTTGTTATTTATCTGAGTGCGACCGTTACTGATTTTATAATACACAGAAAAAAAACCTAAAAACAACGCAGGCAGGTTCTGTTGTATCTGCAAACAAGTCACTTTACCTAACCATAGGTCTAACATCCCGAATTTTGTGAAAAAAATGTACCTAGCCTACTTTCGATTTAAATACCCCGGGGCCAGTAATAAAATAGACTTCAATGTAAGAGCACTTTAATAACCTTTTAGGGAGGTTCCTTTTGATGATTTTACCACGAATATTCATACCGCCATATATGAAAGCGGCGCTTAAATCCAGCCTGAGAATGTCAAATGTTTCGGGTGTCAGACTGGGCAAACGGTCACTTTTTTGTCGGACAAGTTTACCACAATGTCTTAAATGTAATTTTTAAACATTTTGTCAAAAACGGTAAGGATAACAGTCATAAAACCATAAGACTAAAACCAAAAATTACATGAAAAAACTTGTCCGACCAAAAAATTGACGCGTTCGACCAGTCCAACACCCGAAACATTTGACATTGACAGGCTAAGTTAAAGCGTTGCTCCCATATATGGCGATAGGAATATTCGTGATAGACTTGTCAAGAAAAACCTCCCTAAAAAGGTTTTAAAAGTGTTCTTATCACGAAGTCCATTTCATTGCTGGCCCAGGGACCAAAACTTGGTGATCAAGACGAGCCATTGGCACCTCACGTATGCTGAAAAACATGATTTTTGTACAGTATCAATGATATATTTTATTTAACAAGATTGTTCACCAGGCAAATTTGTATAACATACTGATGTTTCGCGGTAAATCCCTTGCTGCCATATTTTAAACCTCAAAGTCTGTAAGGACAACGAAATATTCTAAACTTATTTTTTAAATAATAAAGGCACGAGATTGGCTTTTGCAACTTTCAAAATTATTTATATTTTAAAATTACACACTTTTAATTATTCTAAAATGTGCTTTTGGCCAAGTATTTTGTCTTTTTAATTATTTAGTAAAATATGTTAAATTCTAAAAATTTGATGGTTTTGGCATCACTGCTTAATTTAGGCGACTCTAGGTGGTGCTGCCCTCATAAAAATGTGAAGTATTTACAAAATAAAATAGAGTTCAGTAGGGAGAGATGGGGCATTCACCATCCACCGTCCACCGGTGAAGCTTATTATCTTAAAATCTCTGACGTCATTCGAAATTTAGGAATCTTGCGCAACGCGTTATTTAGGGCGTGGTCCCTACTATCTGTCCAACCATAAGTGTCATCTGTCACCTGTCAAATGTCACCTGTCACCTGTCATATGTCAAAAATCACGTGACTAAGAAAATGGCCGCCATGCAGGATACTTGCGCTATGGGCATAAATTGATCTGCGCAAACGCGAAAATTTTAAGTCATACCGTTCGGGCGCTATAGACTAAAATCGTTATTTAACCTTGATGATGAGTCATTGGCGCGCGGTTTAAATTTTTTAAATATAGTATTACGTCATACCTATCGAATAGCGAAAACCGCATGACGCCATTTTTAGCCATAAGGACGCTACAGCTGTTTAAAATATGACGAGAGACACCAACCAGCGAGTAAGACGGTAACCCCATAGCAAAATTAACCATAGCGGCCTTATTATTAAACTTAGAATAATGAAACTTGAACAAAGAATAGTTGCTAACGGCAAATAATTTCAAGGTCAAACTTGTCACATGATAAGCCTAAACTTCTAAGAATTACGGCCCCCGGCACTCACGCGCCCTCCGCTTAAGCCATCGGTTTAAGCGGAAGGCGTAGCGCGCACAGTGACGTCTTAAATAATAATTAAATTGTAAATAATAAAAAGGCCTTAACCAATCAGAGAGCCGTATTTTTTCTTAAGCCGTTATTTTTAACCAATCAGAGAGCAGTTTACCCTAATAGATGGTTTCTGAACGTACCCCTTGTAATTTCAAGGTCAAAGCATACGTCAACAATAACAAAGATAGCTGCAGTAGATAATAAACGGTAAAAACAGTGGGAACTAAATAAAAACAGTGTTTGAAGTAAAGCATTTATTATAAAATAAAAAATACATACATGGTTGCCATATTTCTAAATAATTTTTAGAATAATGCCTTATAAAATAAATAGCAGTGTTTACAGTAAAGCAATTATTTTTAAATTAAAAAATACATTGTTGCCATATTGCTAAATAATTCTTAGAATAATACCTTATAAAATAGGATATTTAATTATAAACTCGGCATATATTTTGGTACGTGGTCGTATTTTATCTCCTAAAAATAAAATATAATCATTTAAATTTAACTTCTGGTGTAACAACTCGCTTGGTTTTTCATATCCTGTTGCGTTTATATACGTTTTAACAGGTGTATCGATATTGACATATTCAATAATTCCACTTGTAATGGGAAACCTGTAGTAATCAAATTTTGTGCCATTTATTAAAAGATGTTTTGACAAACCCTTTTCGCAAACCAACATAATATTCATGTAGCCATACAAGTTGTTTTCGGGTTTATCCTTTACACCATCTTCTGTTTTAAGCTTTTTGCTAAATGATATGGATGAGTTAAATTACGTCCGAACTTGTCGAGAGTCATCTTGAAAATGATGTTATGTTACTAAATCAACTATTTTTATTCAATAATATCGGCTTCCTTTAACTCTTCAATAATACTCATAATCTCATTTTGATGGTTATTATTACCCACTTGCTTGCTAGCCATTAACAATCTTAATCTATCCACAAGCTCATTTGGATCATCCCAGTAAATATAATCAGTTTTATTATTGTTAAATATTTTATGTTGAGTATCAATTGGTAAACCATAGCCTTGAGGATTTTGTGCTCTTGTAATTCGCAACTCTTTATCGCGTTCTTTTTGTTTTCTTATTCGCTCCTCGTTTATACGTTCGAGTAACGGTTTAATTGTTAACATGTACTTGACACCTCTGTTGCCAACATGCTGTTCGTTTTCATTAAAGTTTCTCTTACTAGCATTCGTTAGCAAAACCAATTTTGCAAATGCTCGCTCGTCTAGTGCTGTAAATTTGTTTTTTAACGGATTGGTCTTGAATATAAGTTCATATAGACCAGGAGTTCCAATAAATTTTTCCCCTTTAACATAAATATCTGGACCGTTGAATTCAAGTCGAGAATCACCGAAAGTTAGATGATCAGTAGCCATATCATGTTTTAAATAGTTTCGATCGTACTCGTTTTCCGTATCTTTTATAAAACCTTCCACATATTGTCTAGGTAGCGGATCATACTGATCTAGATATTCTCGAAAGGATTCTTCCGGAATACTATCAATCTGAGCAGGATTAAATTGTGGGTCGACTCTAAAGTCATCATCAACAAAGTAACTTTCTTCAGGTTGGTGCTCATAGATAGTTCTGTTTAAATCAGTTTCCCCTCTGTTTTGCCTTCTTCCATCATTTGATCATCTTCCGACGGCTCATCATCCATATATTCTTTTTCTTGTTCAGCTATATCGTTTTGTTTTTTAACGGGACTGGCAAAGTTAAGAGGAGTTCGTGCTTTCTTTATTACTGTATGAGTAAAATTTTCGCTTTGACGTCTTTTTAAGGACTTTGGTATAAATGGTTGTCTACCAGATTGAGTGTTTTGTATTGATTTGGATATTATTTTTGCCAAAGGTTTATACGTATTTTCCAATATAGCAGCATTCTCATAACGACCAGCTTTTATTGAATCATATAATTTTTTTACACTACGCGAATGTTTATCAAGGAGTTGAAGAATGTTTGGATCTTCTTGCAAACTCCGCTTATCTTCTGAGCGCTGATCATCATTCGTGTCGGAACTCTAGCTCGCCATTCTCACGTTGCTGCTTCTTTAAAAGCTGGTATTTTTTTCGAATACTATTGGTAGCTTCATTTATTTTACGCCTCACATCCTTGTCCAACTTGTTCAAATCCATGGTAAAGATATATTTTTACCAATTAGGATTTACTTTTGGGACAACCCACTGCTTAAGCAAATAGCCCAGAGCCCTCTGCTTAAGCTGATAACGGTCTTTATTTTCAAATACGGCACCGTTTTCTTAAAATACGGCTTTGTTTTCTAAAATACGGCACCGTTTTCTAAATACGGCACTGTTTTTCTAAAATACGGCACCGTTTTCTAAAATACGGCACCGTTTTTCTTAAATACGGCACCGTTTTCTTAAATACGGCACCGTTTTCTTAAATACGGCACTGTTTTTCTAAAATACGGCACCGTTTTTTAAAAATACGGCACCGTTTTCTAAAATACGGCACTGTTTTTCTAAATACGGCACTGTTTTCTAAAATACGGTACTGTTTTTTAAAATACGGCACCGTTTTCAAAATACGGCACTGTTTTTTCTAAATATCGGCACCGTTTTTCTAAAAATACGGCACTGTCTTTTCTAAATACGGCACTGTTTTTCTAAATATGGCACTGTTTTTCTAAAATGCGGTACTGTTTTTCTTAAATACGTTATTATTGTTAATAATCTTTATATAGCTCTAGACACGTGTTGACTCAATGAGGGTGGGAACTCAAATGATGGCATTATAGTATAACGTAACATATATAAATATACTTAACATTCTGATTCAATCCTTAGTATTGTCAAAGACTTTGTGCTGTACGGTCATGCAGAAGTTTAAGAAAAAACTCAATTAAGAAAAACTGCTCGTAGAGGAAAGGGGATTCCTTCGCGACCGCGTTTCAAAAGCAAGGGAGGCATTGTACGCGGAAAAACCGCAAGATCTTTTCTCCGCTGCTGAAGTAGCTCTGAAAGCATTCAATGGGGTGGAACAAGAAAACCTGCAGATGTAGTACCTTTACCTGTAGTCGGCGGATTTCTACCATTTTTAATACCACTTTTTGCCGGCTTAAGCGCCGTAGGAGCACTTAGCGGTGGAATATCAGGGATCGTAAAAGCTGTTAAAGATTCTAAGGCGGCGCAAGAAAGATTAGAAGAAGAAAAGAGACACAACAAAACAATGGAATCTATTGCGATTAGCAAAACTGGTAGCGGCTTTATATTTAGGACCATACAAAAACGGTTTGGGACTCTATTTAAAAACCCTATAAATACAGAGATGACTCAAGAAATAAATTTAGTCTTACTTCAACCAGTCATGCATAGCCTTACAGCTTAAGGGGTAACAGTCTCCATCTTAGAAGGCTTGAAACCTATAACCCGCCCATCCACTCTGAGAGACGACACCCAAAGTGAACACGGAGCTTGGTTCCGTCGGGCTTAGCAAACGCTTAACAGCCACACCCAACACTGATAATAGTAATGTCAAATCTTATGTGGGTGATATTACTCTAGAAATCCCGGATTGGATCATATGAAATAAGTGCAATAAATGATTATCTACAAGAGGCCATACAGGAAAAATAAAAGCCATCAATAACCTTAATTCAGTACCCTCAAGCCCAAAGGGTAATGTTAATACGCCTCGGGCGTGAGCTCTTTTTGAATGTTCTTTGCCATACAGCTGACTTTACTAAGACAAATTCCCATTGGAAATTGTTGGGATTTCATAATATTTTGCTAAAAAGCCCAACGTTAAACATGTATCGCAAACACCTGTAAATATTCTGCTGAAATTAACGTGATTAAAACTCGAGTGTAATATCGTTACTGGCGCATAATACACAATAATATGCTTGTTCATACAATACATGAAATTCTCGCCATCAGTACCAGCTGGTTTCAAAAATTATAGAAATTCCCTCAAAATGTGCTTTATATGCCTGTATCCACCAAAATTATCAGCAACATTAAATTAAAACTGGATGGATCAAGATGGTGAATTGTTTGACTTTAGAGAGTAGCTATTATCATTAGATTACATTTGAGAAAGTCTTTATAAATAACTACTTCTGTGATATGTGTGTCAGTATACTGCAGAACGTTGTGCAGAGCACACGTGTTATGGTTGTGAAATATAACGCCAAGAAAATTGTCAATTTTAACCAGCTTTGGAACACTAAAAAGAGCTTAACAAAAGAAAATATAAGATTTCTTGCATCCATAGGGCTTCTTGTTAAAAACTTTGAAAATGAGCATTTTAAACGTGACAGATTGGCAAACTTTGATAACTCTATTACAAAAATAGAAAGGCATAGCCATTTACCGTACTCCAGCTCTTTCAAAAATAATGATGAAATTCGAATACCGGTAGCAACAAACTGATATATACACCCTACCTTGGGCAAGTCATATTTTATTTGGAAGGACGACTTTTAAAAGGGTCTGATGGAAGAGTTTCAGACACTGCTAAACTTGTAAACAACTTTGTGGGACACCTCTTTGAAGAAATTCGTCTTGAAATTGGCGGAAAAGTTATTGATCTCTGACTAGATATCCTGGAATAGCAGCAACAATGAAAGGTTATGTCTCTTACAATGGTAATGAGTTAATTAAATATAAAAACGCTGGTTGGAGTATTGAAGATGATTTTACCTGGGACGGGATGGGCTCAAACGGAACTTTTAATGTTTGTGTTCCACTAAGGACATTACTAGGATTCGCTAAAGATTTTCAAAGATACTTATAAATGTTAAGCATGAACTAATATTGTTAAGAAGTTCTTCCGATAAAAATGCCGTTATTAACACTACCGATGGAGAAAATGTACAAGTTATTATTGATAAAATTGTTTGGAGGCTACCACATATTACAGTATCCGATGCTGAACGACTAGAACTTTTACAGATTGTTGGAAGTGGAACTGAATTGGATATCGGTTTTAGAAGCTGGGAACTCGCAGAACATCCTTCAATACCGATTGGAAAACACCTTACATAGACCATTAAAACTTCTGTGCAGGTGGAAAGACCAAGATGGATAATTTTAGGTTTTCAAACAGATCGAAAGGATAACTACAAGAAAAATTGTAGCTTATTTGATCATTGTGATGTATCAAATGCAAAGCTTTATTTAAATTCTAAATTTTATCCATACGATAATTTAAATTTGGAAATTTCAAGAGGTATAATAGCTACTCTCTATGAAATGTACTCAGAATTTTAAGAAAGCTACTACGAAAAAGAAAACGAACCACTTTTAACTCCTAAAAAATTTAAAAACAATGCATCCTTAATTGTAATTGATTGTTCAAGACAAAATGAAATCCTTAATTCTGGCATTATTGATGTAAGGTTAGAGATTGAAACAAAAGAAAACTTTTCTGCAAACACAAATGCTTACTGTTTAATTATTCATGACAAACTTGTAAAATATTCACCATTAACAGGGTCTGTTAGAAGAGTTTAAATAACCGTAATAATACATTATTCTAAGAATTATTTAGCAATATGGCAACAATGTATTTTTAATTTAAAAATAAATGCTTTACTGTAAACACTGCTTTTTATTTTATAAGGCATTATTCTAGTAATTATTTAGAAATATGACAACCATGTATGTGTTTTTTATTTTATAATAAATGCTTTACTACAAACACTGCTTTTTATTTAGTTACCACTGTTTTTTATCGTTTATTTATGTATAAAATTGCTAAAAGTCAATGTACACTGTGGCTTAAATAAATTAATTTATTATATAGAATGTGTTTTATTATTTAATATTTAATTATTATGTCTTAAATTATATGAGATTACGCTCTAGCGTTCTGCGCCTGCGCTTAAGCCTCTCGCTTAAGCCTCCGGTATTTGCTAGGTGACGGCAGCCATGTTTTTACCGCATGCGTTTTGTTAGCGCCTTCCGCTTAAACCGATGGCTTAAGCGGAGGGCGCTGGGTCCCAGGGGCCGTAATTCTTAGAAGTTTAGGCTTATCATGTGACAAGTTTGACCTTGAAATTATTTGCCGTTAGCAACTATTCTTTGTTCAAGTTTCATTATTCTAAGTTTAATAATAAGGCCGCTATGGTTAATTTTGCTATGGGGTTACCGTCTTACTCGCTGGTTGGTGTCTCTCGTCATATTTTAAACAGCTGTAGCGCCCTTATGGCTAAAGATGGCGTCATGCGGTTTTCGCTATTCGATAGGTATGACGTAATACTATATTTAAAAAATTTAAACCTCGCGCCAATGACTCATCATCAAGGTTAAATAACGATTTTAGTCGATAGCGCCCGAACGGTATGACTTAAAATTTTCGCGTTTGCGCAGATCAATTTATGCCCATAGCGCAAGTATCCTACGCATAACGGCCATTTTCTTAGTCACGTGATTTTTGACATATGACAGGTGACAGGTGACATTTGACAGGTGACAGATGACACTTATGGTTTGACAGATAGTAGGGACCACGCCCTAAATAACGCGTTGCGCAAGATTCCTAAATTTCGAATGACGTCAGAGATCTTGAGATAATAAGCTCCACCGGTGGACGGTGGATGGTGAATGCCCCATCTCTCCCTACTGAGTTCTTACCAACGAACTCTTAGTGGGAATTCGTTGGATCTTACAATTACGTTCCAGAGACCTACTCAAAGCACGATTTTATAAAACGATATGAATGTACAGTGGCGGAGTAAATACAAATTAGTTTTGTTAAATACCTAATTTTAACTTTAACAAGTCACAGACTTAGCGTTATCAGAAATAAAATTTTGGATCGTAAATATTGATTTCAGAATTACAGATTAGGTATGCGCGATTTTCATCGGTGATATCAAACCATCGATGTTAGGGAATCGATGGTCGATGTTTTACAAGCTTTTAGGTATAGCCGGCTGTTTTCTATTTAGAAGCATTTAAAATGACACAACCACAAATTTGGTGGACTGCTTTTAGGAATTTGACCGGTTTGCCGCGAAATAATAAAGAGTGTGTTAGTCTCAGGTTTAAATAAGGAATCTTCCGATCTACCGATAAAATTAGTAAAAACCGCCAGTAATAACATTTTATTTACATTTTTGGCGGTTTTTATAAACGTAAATAAAAAACCGATGGACGGCGGTTCGCTTCTTATAATTGAGCAAAAGCCGCCGGCGGTCATTTTGCCAGTGCCTAAAGAACAATACCACAACTATTTATTTGTATTATTGTTTATATTTAAATAAAAAATTAATAACGCATGTCTACCTGGACACATAGCTTGGGATTTCATAGTAAAAAAATTTCTCTTATCCAACTACAGAACGTTTTAAATTTAAAACTTGGTAGGTAGCTGAAATTTTAATAAAATTATCTTTTAAATTTTAGGATAACAAATAAAAATTTATTTTTTATTTGAAAAAGTGCACTTTGCGGTGGCCCCATAAAAAAGAAAGTCAGGATCACGATGAAGAAAGGTACTAGACCTATTTGTTTCTTTCTGCCGTACGTTGTTTTTGCGGATAAGCCGCCTCTAGATTGATTAATGCTAAAATAATAAAGAATAAAGTTTGTTAAAAAAGGATGAGATCAGGGCGCATTCAGAATAGACAACCTTGGGGTAGAGTTAACCCTTTTCATCGAACTAAAAGACAAGAGGGTAGCTGCAGCTCCGTGTGTATCGATTTGTTGCAGTCCCGCGTGTATCGATTATATGCTTTTGACAGATATAATGTGTTTTACAAGCGGTTAGCTGCAGCCCCGTGTATCGATTTATTGTAGCCCCGTGAGTATCAATTTATAAGCTTTTGACAAATTAGTGTATTCTACTAGAGGTTAGCTGCAGCCCCGTGTGTATCGATTTGTTGCAGCCCTGTGAGTATCGATTTATAAGCTTTTGACCAATTAATGTATTTTGATAACGGATAGCTGCAGCGTCGTGTGTATCGATTTGTTGCAGCCCCGCGTGTATTAATTTATTAGCTTTTAACAGATATAATGTATTCTACAAGCGTTTAGCTGTATCCCCGTGTGTGTCGATTTGTTGCAGCCCCGCGTATATTGATTTAAGAGCTTTTGACAGACAATATAAAAAAACCCAAGACAGAGTATATAAATGGGGAGTCATGGTTAGTTAATTCCTTAATTAAACCTTCATTTCTGTCAAAAGCTTATAAATCAATTGACACGGGGCTGCATCTAACCCCTAAAAGAGTACTAGTAGTTATTTTTTTATTTGAAAGAGTGCACTTTTGCGGTGGCCCCATAAAAAAGAAAATCAGGATCACGATGAAGAAAGGTACTAGACCTATTTGTTTCTTTCTGCCGTACGTTGTTTGTGCGGATAAGCCGCCTCTAGATTGATTAATGCTAAAATAATAAAGAATAAAGTTTGTTAAAAAAGGATGAGATCAGGGCGCATTCAGAATAGACAACCTTGGGGTAGAGTTAACCCTTTTCATCGAACTAAAAGACAAGAGGGTAGCTGCAGCTCCGTGTGTATCGATTTGTTGCAGTCCCGCGTGTATCGATTATATGCTTTTGACAGATATAATGTGTTTTACAAGCGGTTAGCTGCAGCCCCGTGTGTATCGATTTATTGTAGCCCTGTGAGTATCAATTTATAAGCTTTTGAAAAATTAGTGTATTCTACTAGCGGTTAGCTGCAGCTTCGTGTGTAGTTGTTTTATTTATTTTTTACTTCTAAAATTCTCTGATTTTGCATAAACCTTTTTTATTGTTTAATTTCTCGATACTTTTTTTGATTTATTATATGCCCTCAAATGGTTTTAAATTAGGAGTTTTTTCAGTATCCCATGATTTTTTTTGAACCACGTGATTTTATCAACAGACACTGGTTACACCTGACAGGTCTGCAGTACAGAAAGTTAGGAAGCATACTCTTACAAACTATTTGCCTAACAAAAAAAGAAGTAAATTCTGGGCAATGTACACCTCAAAAAATAAAAGAACATAAAAGCATTTAACTGAACAAATATACAATGAAACCTTTAAAATCTTTACTTTTTATGGTTCGAAAGAGACCACAATTTTAAGTAAGACAAGATCAATTTATTAATTTAGTTCTCTTTGTTTCAAGATTTGAGGTGATATATACTGGTGGTGTAAAAACTAGGCGCAATACTATAGACGGGAAAATTTAATAGCATGAGAAATGTAGCACTAGAACCTCATGCTCGCTCAGTTGATAATGGAGGCGCGCGGCACCCTCATCATTACATATGCACTTCCTGCTAATTTCGAACTAACAGCCGATGGTTTCAAACTCTCATAATTTCAAAGTTGCTGCTGTTGTACAATCAGACTAACCTAACGTAAAACCTCCTATTTTGCTTCTGTTAAATAACAAGCTAGTGCTACTTAATGATTTGAACTCTTTGTCAATGATAGTTGACCAAAGCTTAAAAAATCGATCAAGCAGATCAGCAGTAGTTTGAACACAGCAAACTGACTTCCCAGTAAAAATGTACTCGAAGGATTCTGCGATGACTAAAGAGTCATCCCGAAGCTAGTTCAAAGGCTTAATTAGTAGTTACATGTTTCTCGAGGAGTCTTAAATTTAAAATTAACCGCATACAATTATATTTAAAATCACAAAATAATGTGAAAACAGTTTAATAACGTCTCCTAAGCTACACAAAGAGTGGGGCTGTAATTACAGTGGGCGAGACGCATAGTTGAAGAGAGAAGGAAGATTCCTAAATCACATGAGTTCGACTGAACAGAATGAGCCTCTCCTCGTTCCCCTTGCTTTCTCCCCCCCACCACTGCGCCAACGCGCTCGCTTTGTTTATGGTTGATCGAGCTCGAGCACGCAGTTGCTTCTTTTGCACGCATGGAGGGATGTTACTGCCACATATTTTGATAAAAAAATTACGTAACTATTAAATATTTTGATATTTTGATGAATTTAAAGAAATCCCGAAAGAAAAATAAAGAAATAATTCAAAATAAAAATATAATCCTAAAAAAATTAAAAACATAAAAGTATTTCAACAAAATTTCTTATAAAAACTTTTAAAAATCTTATTTATAAGGTTCTCAAAGAGAACCATTTTGGGCAAGACAATATCCCAACCTGTTATAAAATCGGGTTTTGGTGTTTTCAAGTATTTCAGGTGTTATGCCTATAAGAACCTGACTAAGGCGGAGTTCATCGAAGTCATTTGCACGTTCATGACGCAATTAAATAGAAAGTAGTTATTATGGAATCTCTCGTATTAGGCTTTACACAGGAATACCAAAATCGGGGAGATATCTTGATGAAACTGTTAAGTAATGTTGAGTGAATGACGGTAACAATGTACATAAACAGACCTTGTTCGCGGTAGCTGTGTCTCTGACCCGTAGCGGTGAAGCCTTTAACTCTTTATTGATAAAGGCCCAAATATAGGCAATCGTCGGCGACTGAACATGACGAAAGATGGTTACTGGGCTATTGTTCAATATCTCCAAATGTTGTTATGGACAATGCATCTATCATTCACGCATGCTCGGATTACAGCAGCACGAAAGAATGAGAAATTCTTAGGTATGAGTAAAACATGGAAATTCTCAAAATTCACAAAAAAATGTTACTAGAAACTATAAAAATAAAATTTTAAAAGATATGATCGGCAAATCGAGAAATAATGGTCATATCTTCCTCCCTACTACTGCATTGCAATCGATTGAACCAGGCTGGCTTACTCTGGGACAGAAATGAAAATGTAATCAACAATTTTAATGCACTGTATTGAAACTATAAGAGGATTATTGATGAAATAAATAACAACGATCTGGATAGTAATGATGAAATTATCGTCGAGAAGGAGGAGAACCAATGTCTTGCCAACCATGTTCATAATTATTAGGCAAATTTGGACGAAAGTTCGGATTGTAATTTTAACTGTAATAAACGTGTCTACGGAATATGAATAATAAAATTGGCAGGTAGTTTGTTACTTTAGTGGTTTTTAAATGCAAGGTTAAAAGTACTATTCTGCTCTAGTACAGATACTTCACTCACTATATTTTCTATTGCCTGGTGTTTATTTCATAAACTAACCTAGGATTCTTTACATTGGCTAAATTTTCTTGTTTGTTTAATGGCGAACGCAACAAAGAGCAAAAAGAATTATAATTTCTTGAGAGCACCCCATTTTTCATAGATCTTACATAAGGTCAGGGCCTCACAAGAAAATAGGTTTTTAAGAATATTTCAGGTTCGTAACTCATACCACTTTGACAGACATATAATGTATTCTACAAGGTTAGCTGCAGCCCTCGTAATATGATATTTATTGCAAGCCTGTATATTTGATTTGTAAGCTTTGACCAATTAATGTATTTTGATAACGGGATAGCGCAGCGTCTGTGTGACGGGATTTGTTGCAGCCCCCGCGGCCAATTATTAGCTTTTAACAGATAATATAATGCATTCACAAGTACTTAGTTGTATCCCTGTGAATGATGAGCTTAGCCCCTGCAAGATTGACTAAGAGCTTTTGACAGACAATATAAAAAAAACCAAGGCAGAGTATAAATGGGGAGTCCTTGGTTGAGTTAATCTCCTTAATTAAGCCTTCATTTCTGTCAAAAGCTTATAAATCAATTGACACGGGGCTGCATCTAACCCCTAAAAGAGTACTAGATGGTTTTAAGTGAATAATTACCGATCTAATAGTAATAATAATAAACTAAAAAGAGAAAAATAATCATTTAAAAAAAAATTAACCGACTTCACAAAAATTAGTAAAAGCGTACTCAAAGTTTAAAATATAAAAAAGTCGCATAATAACATGTGCTTAACTACTCAATGTTTATTACTAAATAAACAAAAGATTTTTCACTACCAACCTAAAAATATTGCTATTATTTACTCATTCCTAAAGAGATTTAATTTTTCTTACCCTAGGTAAATAATAATAATAAAAAACCCTAGGTAAGTACTGAAAACAATATTCATATCAGAAATTATTGACACATGCCAAATTATTACAAAAATAAAGCCAATCTGATTAGAAACACGCTAAAGTCTACTTAATATTCCTGATAACATTTAACAAATTGTTAGGAAATTACTAATACCAAAATTAAAATTGTTAATATATCAATGTTTGCAGTGAAAAAAATCTATATACATATACATACCAGACTTGGAGAGGTATGTAGGTGACCGAAAGGATATAATGTGCATACATATTTTCGTATTTGTTTTGAAACACCCTGCATTAAACATTATTTTCTACTAATAAAAATCCCATTAGGATTTTCTTTTATTAAAAAGGTTTTTTTGGCAAACAGTAATTAAACTTTTAAATAAATATTTGTCTTTTATATTTTATATAAAATAACTATTTATTAAAATTATACACTCAGTACCAGTTCCAAATTACAATGGCCAATATTTGTCAATAAGTGAATTTGATACGTGCGTTTTCTGTCTAATCTTTACCTGTTAGCGTTTAACACACTAAACCTCCATTGACAGAATATAGTATGTAGCTGGCACGACGTGAAGGTTTATAACTTTTTTAATATGTTTGACAACTTTTTCTTCACAATTGATTGAGGATAAATGCTTTAAAAATGAGTTGCACCCCAACATACACACATTCATTCTTACATACATACATCATTGTAAGATAAAAAAGGCTTGTTAAAAAAGGTATTAGGCTTTTGGATAGCAGCGGTTCGTTATATCAGTACAGATTAAAATTTGACTATTGAACTAAAATGTGGCATCAGCGCAGATAAGTCCGACCTTCACTAAAAGCATCGCGGCTGTTGATTGGGCTACGACCACCGCGGCAGCGTAGAATTGTCCGGTTGGTAACAGCTAAGCTCCATCACGCTGGAACCCGCTTTTGTAGAAAAAACCTATTTTTTTAGCTCATTTATAACTACAAACGCTACTAATGATTGTAGTAAAGTTTATTTGTTTGTAGTACCAGCTAATTACGCAGCTAACCTAAAAAACGTTGTTCTTAACCCAGAAAAAAATAAAGCTGCGTTAAAAATTTTAGAATACACTCAAAATTGATTGGTAGTTTTATTGCTCTAGCGACTTGAAAAAAAAAATCTTAATCCTACAAGTCCAAAAAATATTTAAATATAACATAGCCATGGCAAGACAAAACAATTGTTCAAAACTTTTTTTATCTCATTTTATAACTACAAACGCTTCTTAGCGATTGTAGTAGAGTTATATTTTGTGGTACCAATAATTGCGCAGCTAACCTAATAAATCTTGTTCTAAGCCAGAAAAAAAAATAAAACTGCGTTAAAAATTTTGGAATACACTCAAAATTAATTGTAGCTTATTGTAGCGACGAAAAAAAAATCTTAATCCCATACTTGTCAAAAAATATTTAAACATAACATAGCCATGGGAAGACAAAACAATTGTTCAAAACTTTTTTATCTCATTTATAACTACAAATGCTACTAATGATTGTAGTAAAGTTTATTTTTTGTAGTACCAATAATTACGCAGCTAACCTAATAAATGTTGTTCTAAGCCAGAAAAAAAAATTAAAACTGCGTTAAAAATTTTGGAATACACTCAAAATTGATTGTAGTTTATTGTAGCGACGCAAAAAATCTTAATCCCATACAAGTCAAAAAATATTTAAACATTACATGGCCATGGGAAGACAAAACAATTGTTCAAAACTTTTTTTTCTCATTTATAACTACAAACGCTACTAATGATTGTAGTAAAGTTTATTTTTGTAGTACCAATAATTACGCAGCTAACCTAATAAATGTTGTTCTAAGCCAGAAAAAAAAATAAAACTGCGTTAAAAATTTTGGAATACACTCAAAATTGATTGTAGTTTATTGTAGCGACGAAAAAAAATCTTAATCCCATACAAGTCAAGAAATATTTAAACATTACATGGCCATGGGAAGACAAAACAATTGTTCAAAACTTTTTATCTCATTTATAACTACAAACGCTACTAATGATTGTAGTAAAGTTTATTTTTGTAGTACCAATAATTACGCAGCTAACCTAATAAATGTTGTTCTAAGCCAGAAAAATAAAATAAAACTGCGTTAAAAATTTTGGAATACACTCAAAATTGATTGTAGTTTATTGTAGCGACGAAAACAAAAATCTTAATCCCATACATGTCAAAAAATATTTAAACATAACATAGCCATTGGAAGACAAAACAATTGTTTAAAACTTTTTATCTCATTTACAACTACAAACACACATCCACACACACAGGTTAGTTGCGTAATTATTGGTACTACAAAAAACTAAACTTTACTACAATCATTAGTAGCGGTTGTAGTTATAAATGAGATAAAAAAGTTTTGAACAATTGTTTTGTCTTCCCATGGCTATGTTATGTTTAAATATTTTTGACTTGTATGAGATTAAGATTTTTTTTCTTCGCTACAATAAACTACAATAAATTTTGAGTTTATTTCAAAATTTTTAAGGCAGTTTTTTGTTTTCTGGCTTAGAACAACATTTATTAGGTTAGCTGCGTAATTATTGGTACTACAAAAAATAAACTTTACTACAATCATTAGTAGCGTTTGTAGTTATAAATGAGATAAAAAAGTTTTGAACAATTGTTTTGTCTTCCCATGGCTATGTTATGTTTAAATATTTTTTGACTTGTATGGGATTAAGATATTTTTTTCGTCGCTACAATAAACTATAATCAATTTTGAGTGTATTCCAAAATTTTTAACGCAGTTTTATTTTTTTCTGGCTTAAAACAACATTTATTAGGTTAGCTGCGTAATTATTGATACTACAAAAATAAACTTTACTACAATCATTAGTAGCGTTTGTAGTTATAAATGAGATAAAAAAGTTTTGAACAATTGTTTTGTCTTCCCATGGCTATGTTATGTTTAAATATTTTTTGACTTGTATGGGATTAAAATTTTTTTTCGTCGCTACAATAAACTACAATCAATTTTGAGTGTATTCCAAAATTTTTAGCGCAGTTTATTTTTCTGGCTTAGAACAACATTTATTAGGTTAGCTGCGTAATTATTGGTACTACAAACAAATAAACTTTACTACAATCATTAGTAGCGTTTGTAGTTATAAATGAGCTTAAAAAATAAGGTTTTTTTCTAAAGCGGGTTCCAGCGTGATGGACCTTAACAGCTACTGCTCAATGAATCGACAACGCAAGACGCATACAAGGTTTAGAATTATTGGAAATATTAAAGTTTGTAGACACGACTCAAAGTCGATTTTTTTTTCTTTACTTTAATACTTTTTTACGCAAAATATGCTTCATTTCTATTGATTCTAAGGAAGACAATATATCTGTATTTTTAATATACAGTATTGGGTATATAAATAATGTAATTTTAAATATATGTAAAGTAAATATGACGTAAATTTATTTAAAACCTAAAACAAAACTTTGTGTTAAAACATTTAAACATAGGACTATCCAAATCAGAAGTTTGCCATTAGTTACTTTTATATTAGTCACGATACAAAATTATTTAAGTAAGTAAAGGAACTATGAGTATTTTATTACCATGAGAATGGCCATTTTTCCAGGACTATTTTAAATTGGATAGGTATATTACATGTGGACTTTTTTAAAGCTCTTTTAAAGATTTTCGGTTGGTAATAATTTATACCTACAGGGTGTTCCATTTAAAAAGTGTTCCTCTACAAACACGATAATTTTTATTAGAGGAAAGTGACAACTTGCATAAACATTATAAATAAAAAACATTTTGTGGTAAATATTAACAATAACATATTTGAAGATATGTTTTGTAGTTCGGCGGATTCATTTAATGGATGGTAATTATTTGGGTACACGCCAAAAATTAAATTAAAAGTACCAAAAAATAAAACAATTAAAAGGATAACTAAAAATCGTCGTTTTGGTGGCAAGTCTGCCACCGTTGTCAAGATAAATAAATAATAGTTTAAAAAAACTAAAAAACACGCTTTTATATGCAACCGAACTAAAAATTAGAAAATAATTTTTCATTACAAAGAGTTTGTATTATAGTAATAAAAGGTCATAACAATGAATCATAATTATATACCTCAAAATAGAATTATAATAAAATTTAAGATATTAACAGAATAATTTACTTCAGAGTAAAAAGCGTGGGGTACATTTTACTATTTTTTCATAACTTTTCCCTCATAGATATTTACAAAGAAAATAATTATAACATTTAATATATTAAGCACCACACGCTTTTATTCTGAAGTGAATTATTCTGTTATTATCTTAAATTTTATTATAATTCTATTTTGAGGTATATAATTATGATTCATTGTTTGACCTTTTATTACTGTAATACAAGCTCTTTGTAATGAAAAATTATTTTCTAATTTTTAGTTCGGTTGCATATAAAAGCGCGTTTTTTAGATTTTTTAAACTATTATTTATTTTTCATTTTTTAGTTCGATATATCAATTAGTTTTCTGCGGACATATGATATTGAAATGTTTCACGAACTATTTCGTAATCCAATCATTTCATTTAAAGCTTCACTGTTGCATGGGGTTTCAGAACGCAACTACTCCGAACAAGTTTCTGTCAGCCTTATGCTGAGAGTACGTCCGAAACTCCACGCATGCGCAGATCGCGCACTAGCTCTTTCTCTGTTACTCTCCTACAGAAAATCTATAAAGGAATTTATTTATCCTGGCGATCCTAATCAGGATAACGGGATACTGTTTGCAGATTATTGCATTGTCATGGGTCCTTGATACGTGTGCAAAGTTTCAAAGAAATCGAATTGCTGGAAGTTGGTGAAAATTAAGCTTAAAGATTCCGTTACATACATACATACATACATACAACCCAAGCTAATAAAAGCGTGTTAATTAAACAAAAATAATAAAATTAAAAATTAATTATTATTTAGGTTTTAAATTTTAAAATTTTTATCTTTTTTTAGGATATTCTAGAACTGCTTAAGCCTGATTTATAGTTTCAGTAACGTAAGCCGTAAAACTTAAGACTTAAGCGTTAAGACGTAAAAAGTAAGCAGTAATAACATTTTGCTTTGGCTGTCTAATTCCTTCATCATTTTTGTACAAAAAAATAGACCTTATTTAAATCGATACCTTGGACCTTCTTTCATAAAATCGCAATCAGACATACTAGCATTTTTTATGTAATAAAAAATTCATTTCTTTATGATAAAATTATTAACTTGTGGGACGGATGGGGTTTCCAAGGAAGAAATCCAAAAATCCATTTTCATAAAAAATTTTGCTTGTAAAAAATTATGATTCACGATGAGAAAATGTTGATTGTGTATACAGGGTTCGCAAAAACTTTAAAAGCAATATTTTTCTCCAAGAGTAAACTACTTTTAATTTTTAAGCAATATCTTATTGGAAAAATTTATTTAGAATCAAGACTGTAGTCGATAAAAACAATGGTACATTTTACTAAAGTTTATAATTTTGAGAAAATGCCTTGATCACATCCATTTACACCTGAAAAATTCTGTTGTGTAGAAAATTGGAGAAAGCTGTGTTTGAAAAGCAAATTTAAGAGTTTTTCAAGTCATTTTATTATAAAAATTTAAAATAATACATTTTTGTAACTTCAATATTAACTTCCTAAAACTTTTTGATACCCCTGTAACAATAATAAAGTAATTTAAAGTGCTATTCAAAGTATTATTTTTTAAATATTTTGCTTAAAAATAAAAAATATAGGTAGTTTACTCTAAGAGAAAAATCATGTTTTAAAGTTTTTGCATACCCTGTAGTAGGAAAAGATAGGAAGTTCACCATCCTCCGTCCTCCGGAGGAGCTTATTATCTCAAAATCTCTGACGTCATTGAATATTTAGGAATCTTGCGAAACGCGTTATTTAGGGCGTGGCCACCTACTATCTGTCAAACCATAAGAGTCATCTGTCAAATGTCACCTGTCACCTGTCATATGTCAAAAATCACCTGACATAGAAAATGGCCGCCATGCGTAGGATACTTGTGCTAAGACCATAAATTGATTTGCGCCAACGCGAAAATCCCAGGTCGTACCGTTCGGGTGCTATCGACAAAAATCGTAATTTAACCCTGATGACTCATCATGGGAGAGCGGTTTAAATTTTTTAAATATAGTATTACGTTCATACCTCTCAAATAGCGAGAACCGCATGACGCCATCTTTAACCATAAAGGCGTTACAGCTGTTTAAAAATAGTTGAGAGATAACAATTAGCGATTAGAACGGTAACCCTATAGTAAATCGGTCATTGTAGCCTTATTATTAAACTTAGAATAATGAAACTTGGACAAAGAATAGTCGCTAACGGCAATAATTTCAAGGTCAAGCTTATCAAACCTGATATGTTAGACACTGCGCCCTCCGCGCCTAAACCTTGGGCTTAAGCGTGTGGTGTAAGCGGGGGCTTAAGCGCAGGTGTAGAGCTTTATAATTATTTATGGAAGTATTAATGTACTCCTTGCATTTTTACCCAAATAATATTTTCTGAACATACCCCTACTACAACCAATCAGAGAGCCGTATTTTTTCTTAAGCCGTTATTTTCAACCAATCAGAGAGCCGTATTTTTTCTTAAGCCGTTATTTTTAACCAATCAGAGAGCAGTTTACCCTAATAGATGGTTTCTGAACGTACCCCTTGTAATTTCAAGGTCAAAGCATACAAAACGTCAACAATAACAAAGATAGCTGCGGTTAGATAATAAACGGTAAAAAACAGTGGTAACTAAATAAAAAGCAGTGTTTGTAGTAAAGCATTTATTATTAAATAAAAAATACATACATGGTTGCCATATTGCTAAATAATTCTTAGAATAATGCCTTATAAAATAAAAAGCAGTGTTTGCAGTAAAGCATTTATTTTTAAATTAAAAAATACATTGTTGCCATATTGCTAAATAATTCTTAGAATAATGTATTACGGTTATTTAAACTCTTCTCACAGACCCTGTTAATGGTGAATATTTTACAAGTTTGTCATGAATAATTAAACAGTAAGCATTTGTGTTTGCAGAAAAGTTTTCTTTTGTTTCAATCTCTAACCTTACATCAATAATGCCAGAATTAAGGATTTCATTTTGTCTTGAACAATCAATTACAATTAAGGGTGTGTAGGAGTTTTTCTTTTCTCCATACATCCAAATGAAAAAGTTTTTGTGGACTGTATTATGGTTTAATTAACTGATTTAGACTTTACACTATTTACAATATTTACAAGTGTTTTAGAATTACTAAAAGCATCCTGCTACGTTTATTAGCACAGTTCAGTGTCGATGTTTCTTGACACTTTTTTACATCACTTTACTTATTACCTATTACGAATTAAGGTATTTGACACTGAATTAGAATTTTCAGATCACTGAGAAAAAGTATTCATAAGAGAAATACTAAGTTAGAATTATTTTGAATAAGAGAGATAACTAACTTGAATGTAGAATTTGTGAGTATTTGTATAAGAAAAGTTTTATTTTCCTGAGAGAGAATTGCAATTATTTGCGAGAGAATAAGAATGTTTGAAAGCGACTTTTCGCGAGAGATGCGTAGTCGATGAAACTTACAGTGCGACTAACTTACTCTTTTTGGGGGAACCGAATGAGTCCGCCCTCTACGCGCTAGACCGAAAGCATGTGATGTGCCCGCCAATAGAGAGTGCGCTCTCCATCGGGTTGTGAGACACCTTCTTACGCGCCATTGGCGCGGCGCATCAACCATATTTAAGTAGGAGAGATCATTTTACTTGGAGATCGGAAAAGTACAAAGAGAATTCTGAGAACTTTGATGTTTTTACAAACGGCGTTTTACAAAGAAACCCGTTAAAGATTAAATCTCATAAGTTTGGAAAGGGCCAATTTTGCTCAAGTTCACTTTGGTGTTGGAAAACCGACATAAATTAAAGAAATCTTTGTTTTTAAAGCAAAGTTTACGTTCACACATTGGCTGTTTGTATAGGTCGAAATATCTCTAAACAATTGCGAACATTACATTTTGTTTGATAGAATAAATTAGGTAGTTGCTGTCGTTAAGAATTAAAATTACAATTTGAATAAAATAAAATACTTTTACCTTCCCAAAACTATAATCGTTAACCAAACTAAAACAAATGTTTTGGCCAATCTTTTCTGCAAAAGTATGAACAACAGATTTGTCTACAAATGGTTTGTCAAATGTTTTGACAAATATTTGGGTTACAGTATCGGCCCGCCTGTAAAGCCAAAATTAAAAAAAAGCTGTTAAAATCCCCGTGGAATCTTTTGGTGCCCTTAACGCTTAAAACAGCTGTTTAAGCCGAGTCGGCGTCAGACTCGGCAGCCAAACGCGTCAACTCCTTTAAGGTCAGGCACTACATAACCGCTGTTAACAGTGTACAAAGACAATGATTTTGAAACTTTGAAAAAAGGTAAACGGATTACCTGGGTCACTTTGACAAGAATAACGATTTACTTTCGTTATCAAAATGATCTGACCCAGATTCTGTAATGTATTTTTGACTACTAAACACGAATGCGTGATCAGAAAAGTCACAATTTTTTTCCAATCTTAAAAAACTTTGGGTATGTTTTAATCTTAGTTTAATAGACAGAGGTATGCGAGTCATAGGCCCCAATATTTTTCTTCAGTTCTAAAGTTCTTTAGCAATTTTTTTAAGAATGAAAAAGTAATAGTGACTCAGACATGCAAAATACGTTTTTAGTTATGTTTCGAACTTAAATTACGGGGAAATTTTGCTTCAGCATTTAACAATATTTAGTACTTTGCAAAAAAGCGTTTAAAAATTGCTGATTTTATATTCCGATATTTTTAAGGTTAGAAATTATCATATATCACATTTCTGGTTCCAATACTTTTGTTTCATTTTGTAGAATGGTGTAAGTCGAGACAAAAGGATCGGCCAAAAACAATGTCGTGGTTTCGCAATATCTGAGCAGGAGAATATCCGTCCAACAACTTCTAAGAATTACATAAAAAACATTTTAAAAATTGGCCTCTAACCTATAGTGATAAAAAAGTGGGGAAGTGCACCCGGTTTATAAGAAATCAAATTCCTTATATTTAAATTTTTTTGACGTGACTGTCAAGGTGGATAGAGTATAGAGACAAGGTGGCCGGACAACCGATAGATGTGACGTCAAGGAAATCCTTTTCAAAAAATGTCGTTATTTCTTTATTGTTTCGTAAAAATCGTGATAATCGTGTTTATATTTGTGAGTCCAGTACCGGACTTAAATCTTTTTAATTCATTAAATAATTTAAAAATCTTAAAATCTCAGTATTTTAATGTGTAAAGAAAAATATTCGTTATATATTTATATAATAATTTATATTATTTTACATTTCTTTACGAATATGAATTAGGTAGTGATATTTAAAAAATATATATCATGGACACGATACGTCAAGAGTGAATAAGGACAAAGATTTGCTAAATTATCTTTGAAGAAAAGGTAAATGGATTACTTGGGTCAAGTTGACAAAAATAATAATTTAATATTTTGAGTTTAATGTACCTTGATAAAAAAAAGGACATGACCCAGATTATGTGATGTGTTTTTGGGACTACTAAACACGAATGCGTGATCAGAAAAGTCACAATTTTTTCCTGATCTTAAAAAACATTGGGTATGTTTTATTCTTGGTTTAATAGACACGGGCATGCGAGTCATAGGCAACAATGTTTTTCTTCAGTTCTGCAGTTTTTAGCAATTTATTTAAGAATGAAAAAGTGATGGTGACTCACACATGCAAAATACGATTTTTTATTTATGTTCTGAACTTAAATCAAGGGTAAATTTTGCTTTAGTATCAACCAATATATAGTACTTTGCAAAAAAGCGTTAAAAAATTTCTTATTTTATATTCCGATATTTTAAGGTTAAAATTTAGTATATATCACATATCTGGGTCCAATACTTTTGTTTTATTTCGTAGAATGGGGTAAGCCGAGGCAAGATAAAGGAGACAAAAAGGAATCGGCCAAAAAACAATGTCGTGGTTTCGCAATATCAGAACAGGAGAATGTCCGTCCAACAAGAAAAATTGTACATTTACATATCATTACACATTAAGAGTTCAGAACATATTACAGAGAGGTTTTAAAACAAAATTTAAAATGATACTTCCATAAATAACGTAAACGCTTTTGTCGATATTATTATTAGAATATTTAAAAAATACTTATTACGTTATAATTATTGAAAACTGTCATAGTAGCAAATCAGGTGATAAGATTTCATTAATTTAGTAACATTGATAGAACTTATGTAATACATTTAGTTCATATGCTTACTTATTTTACTTTCTTTTAATCAACCCCGGATCTTTATTTTTGTAACGAGGGGCAAAACTTGCCGTATGCCGCCCCGTCCAGCCTTTTTATTGAGAAAAATTTGATGAGCAAAAAAATGCTTCCTTTTTAAATATCTATGTCTATATCTTTTTCTCTTACAATCGCCACTTTCTTATACATTCCATGTTTTAATTTGCCGCCCCTTAAAGGTGTCACCCGTGGCAGACACCACCGTTTGCCCCCACCCCTCCTAGATCCGGAAATACTTTTAATACTTTTTTATAAATACGGCAACAATTGACATATAGCGTATTAAATTTTTAAAATTTATTTAAATACGGTACTGACTCAACGTCCTTCAAATGGAAAAGCGGCGATAAATTCATATGATTCTGCCCGATACTTCGTTTGGCGCCAGGCGCGTTCCCCTTCGATTTGCTTGTGCACAAACTTATTTTTTGTCCATGAATTGTAACTTTTGTTTCGCGCGCAGGTAACAAGCATTGGCTATCCATCGAGATCAGTGGTAAATAGTGGATTAAAATGACTTTAACCATTCTAAAGTAAAATCGCTCTATCAAGTCCGCTAAGCCATAAAACTCCTTGAGCTCGGTGGTCTGTGGCTCTCAATAATATATAAAATCTTTTGGGAACTTAATGGAATATCGGACTTCTTATAACGTCTCGAAAATTTTTAATATTAAATTGGTTAAAAAGGACTCCCATGACGTCACAATATCAGCTGTTTACTGTCATAGCAAAGTTGGGCCACCTTGTCTCTATCCACCTTGCGTGGCTGACACAAAATTACATTACTTTGACAATCAATAATATAATATTCTAATAGACCAGGAGATAAACCTAGATTTGGTTGTTCCAGATTTTTTGGATGCGATGGTACTATCCCATCGTGTCAAAATAAAAAAACTGGGACATTAAAATTCAAGTAGGGAACTGTTTCCTGGTGTATAAGAAGTCGCTTTGTAGCTTTTCTTATTTTTAAATAGTTTTTACGTGACTGCCTCAAAATTACATTGTTTTGACAACATAAGAATATAATGTATAAATAAGGAGATAAAGCTAGATTTTGTTGTCCCAGTTTATTTTTGATCACGATGGTACATAATATATGTATGTATACTTTTTTAATAGGGTTTTAAAAACATACGTTAGTGAAAAACCGTATCTTTTTTACCATAAAACACAAACATTTCTAATAAGCCGGTATTAGATTAAGATTAGGCCGGCGTTTGAATAAATGATTTTTTTTTAATGGGCAGGTAATGAAAAAAGTGACAAGTGACATAATATTTAAAACATTGTTTTGGATGTTTAGATACTACTTAGATATAAAAAAATAATAATAAACAAATTTACACAAAATAAAAAATGTTTACACTAAACTTACGTTTTTTGGGCTATTCGGCCGTTGTGGTAGATTTTGTTTCCTTGAAGTTTCGCCAGTGGTTGGCATCCTCAGAAGGTTCCTAGTAGTACGCAAGTAGTCTAGTAGGTATGCTTTATTTGTTGTAGCTTTACTGGCTGATTTACCTTTATATATTGCTTATACAGCATACAGTATGGTGATTTATTTCCGCAAAAGTTTGACTTTTTCTGGGTGGTCAAGCAAACTTTTAATTTACATGAAAAAAATCCCACCAAGTTTGAGCTCTCAAGAATAATTTTAAGTACTTACTATTTGAATCTGAAGTTTTCCCATTTAAAATGCTCGTAGTTTTTTTTCAAATTTCTAATTCTTAGTCACTTTTTACTATATTGTGAATCTTTTTGGTGAACCTTACGGTATATTTAACATTCTTTAAAAATGCTTTAGTATATTGTGTAACTAGAAAAAGTATATTTACTCTAGAACATTTATAATAATTATTATTGTAAGTAATTATCAATAAAGGTTAATTTAAATAGCATGATTAGTTTTATTATTATTTATTAATTTTACGTTTTAAACCGTTAAAATAGCTGTAAATTTATAAATTTTTCTTCCTCTTTCCAAAAAAAAAAACAATATATTTTAAAAATTGTATTTAGACGACTCCTACCGACGAACCAGTTCGAGTTACACAAAAACACTAAAGCAATTTCAAAGAGCGTGAAATATGCCGTAAGGTCCCTCAAAGGATTTACAATATATTATTAAGTAGCTAAGCATTGAGAATTTGAAAAAAATATTTTTACGTGTACTTTAAATGAAAAAACTGCAAATTTAAATGGTAAGTACTTAAAATGAATATCAAGAGCTCACACTGAGTGGATTTTTTCTACATGTAGATTGAAATTTTGCTTGAGCTTAAAAAAAAAAGAAAAACTTTGCGGCGGCGAAACTATCAAATAAAGGAATAATAATTTTCAAATTTAAAAATTAAATATATGACAGTGCAATTTTCGATTTCTACTATGCAATTATCGCTGTAATTAGGCGATAATTGTCGAGTAGACAAATGGGTGAGTGTAATTTTCGGGGGTAATTACACAAGTGTATCAAAATTATCGATAATTTTGCTTGAAAGCGTATTGCCTAAAAACTACTAGAGTTCATTTTCATATTTTGGCGAAAGAGCCCGACTCCGAAGGGGGAAACATTCGTTGTTACATATTTTTAAGCCATTTATTAATATCAAAAACTAATTTTATAGACTCACTTCTACCTATATGGTAGGATTGCTAAGTTTATAAATGCGCCTAGTTTGTCAGAAGTATTAAAAAAAAATTGGAAAGAACATTTTTTAGGTATCATAAACTTATCGTCAATAGGCTTAATAGTTACATCAAAAAAGTATATAAATACCTTTCTGTAATATTCTTTAGATCCATCAGAACAAACAAGTGTGTTTCTTTTCTAAGAGTTTGTCGGCCGACAATTCTTGGTTTAGATAATTTGATGACGGGTTCTTTAGAAAAATGTCATGTTTTAAAGAAATTCTATAAAATACCTGTGCCTGTGGATGAAAATTAATGTAAACTTAAAAATTGTTTACTTTAGTATTTCATTAAAGTTGACTTTTTAGTACGACTCATTGCTATTTAAAATTAATTTTTTTCCTATAATTTTAGGAATTGGAGTATGGTGCTAGTGTAGATTGGTGGGCCTTAGGTGTTTTAATGTATGAAATGATGGCAGGTCAACCTCCATTTGAAGCTGACAATGAAGATGATCTTTTTGAATCAATCTTACATGATGATGTTTTATACCCTGTTTGGCTAAGTAAAGAAGCAGTAAGTTTATTTCTGTAATGCTATATATTTTTAAATAGGCAAATGTGCAAAATGTGCTTAACGATAGTAGAGATTCTGATGCCAAAGATCCACCAAGATCAGCAAAATATATGAAGGAAACAAACGGATCAGCCACAACTCTGGAGGCTTTAAAACGCTGTCCATTAGTCGAGTATGTGAAGACTTTTCGCCGAAAGTCCTCAGTAACAACCCAGATTTTGATAAAAAAAAATTATAAACTTCTTGTATTTCTATATTATTTAAAATCAGAAATCCCCAGAGGGGAAAAATAATTATTTGTATTGTTTAAACAATATACAGGGTGTCTTTAATAGGTCTGTACAAAATGCTCCCACAAACTGCTTGGGGCAAAATAAAATGATAAAACATAATTTACTTTAGTCAAAAAGTTTTTCGTTTGCGAGGTACAGTGTGTTAAAGTTTTATTTGTATTTTAGTTATTTTTAAATATTTTTTAATATATTTTTTTCTCATAAAGGTCAGGCTTAAGGGGTTTTTCAGGGTAAGGAATCAAAATTTGATAACGTTTCTGTTGTAAAACATAGGGGAGCCACTTGCAGTTCTTTGCTTATGTTTAAATTATCATATTCTTTTTTGACTTGGTATTTTATGGTCCCAAAAAATCTATTTTCTTATACTTTTTAAACAAAAAAGATATACCTAGTAAATATCGCTAGGAGCAACCGTTTTTGAGATATTTTAGATTAAACGTTTTCTTTCATACAAAAATGCTTCATTGCATTTTTTCACGGTTTACATAAGCCATTATGGCATTTTAAATATAAGTTTAGAATTTCAAGTTTCACCCTCTACCTTTTACAATCAATACATGAGCAAATTTCGATTCCTCAGCATGAAATAGCCCTCAATACCGAATTTTGTAAAGAAATTTCCAAGGCTTGTAAGAGTGTTATTGGACAATGAATATTTGCTACATACAAGGCTACAGAAAACAACACAGCATTAAAGCTATACATTACATTATTTACAAAATAATAGTTGCCGTAAGTCTTGACTTCTTTTTTCCAAGAAAGTAGTCTAGTCCAGTATTCGAAGAAAAAAACTTTTGTTAATATTGTTAATAACCTAGAGCTTTTTGCCGTACCGCATCTTGATTACTTTATTTTTTTCTGCAGTTATCCGCAGTCAAAATGGGTCAAAATATAGTCGGACACCATGTACCTTATTTTCAGTGGCGTAGCGTGCGGGGCAGGGGGCGGCTGCCCCCTGCTCCCTCTGTTTCAGCGCCCTCTCAACCAGTGGTACACTCATATTTTTTCCTGTGAAGGCTTCAGCAAGTCAATTCAGCAAATTTTATTAATAATCAAAACAGAAAAAAAATAACTCGATATGAATTTTAAGACAGCAGTTCGTCTAATCAACGCTGCCAAAAAAGATTTAATTTCCTTAAGAACTGACGAAATTTTTTTGCGGTTAAAAACTGAAGCTGAAGCTTTAACAAGGCCAGTGTGGAACTACTAAAGATTTTGTCGAAAAACGTAAAAGAAAAACAAAAACTTTTTATGATGAAGTTCAAACCGACTATAAACATGAAGATGTGGAACAAAAGTTATGATCACCATATTCTACGTAGCTTTGGATACTCTTATTGAAACATTAAAAACACGGTTTGAAAATTATATACAGATTTATAAAAAAATCTGTTTATTTGTAAAAATTTACACCCAACAAGTAAAAATATTGGTTGTATTATAAAACTGCTTAACTTGAAAAATGATTAATCGTTAGAAATCGTAGATGAATATGAATTGTTTAACAGCTTTATGACTGAAGTTAAAAATGGAAATAAACTAGAAACAGAAGAAATATTACCACTTTAAAGCTGTTTTTACAGTTGGAAAGTTTTCTTGCATGCAAGTTTTTATTGCTGCAACTTTTCGATCTACTCATACGCACTCTTATCTTTTTAAAATTTGCTGCAATGTGCGCGTGCGCAGTTCGAAAAATTGCAGCAAGAAAAAATTGCATGCAAGAAAACTTTCAAACTGTAAAAACAGCTTAATAACAAACCATTTGAAAAGCGTCTACCCAAATTTAATATAATTATATAAATTTTTTATACCATTGCAACTAATAGCGCCGGCGCTGAAAGGTCATTTAGTCGTTTATGCAAAATAAAGTCATATCAAAGGACCACTAGGGGCGAACAGGGGCTAAACGACGTAGCCCTAATAAGCATCGAGGTAGATTACTCGTATGCTCTTGATGTTGACTTTGACACAGTTTTAGATAAAATGATTGTTTTAGTTAAGTTGTATTTTATATTTGTTTTTACAAAAATATACTTTAAAAATTGTTTATTTACATTTCAAAAATTAAAAAAATAATGTTTTAATTTAAAAAAGAATAATCGAATTATTTAGTTTTCATTTATAGCGTGGTATGATAACATTGATATCAAAGGATTTTTAAATAATTTACATTTTTATTTGTACATACATAACTCATTTCAATGTACTTGTCTTGGTGCCAGCAAAAATATTTTTTAGTATATATAATTACTATATATATTACTATGTACTAACATTTAATTACTCCGCGATAAATATTTTTACATTCTACATTTTTTGTAATCACTTTTTTACATTTTGCAAGAATAGAGGCGAACACTGGGAATAGTTCTGGAAAATTATATAAGATGTAACTTCTAAAAGAATAAAAAATATATTTTATGTTTGTAATATTTATTCACTACTCTGGCTTAGTCTTACTATAGTATGTCTATATTTGTTTTAGGTCAGTATATTAAAAGGATTTATGACAAAGAATCCAAATAGACGTTTGGGATGTGTCGTGAACCAGGGTTGTGAAGCTGCTATTCTTATCCATCCCTTTTTTAAAGACATTGATTGGAATGCGCTGGAAAATAGAAAAGTTAAACCACCATTTAGGCCAAGAATTGTGAGTATAATTTATTGTTGCAGTGTATTTATGATTAATGTTTAAACTGTGCAATATTTTTATCACAATTTTTTCGTCAAGGACTGTCACAGTTGCAAGAAAAAACTAAAATGTTCTCGCTTTTGCAGTTTTTATAGCAGTATTACAATATTGTTTAATATTGAGAAATTATTTTTAAGAGTATACTTGTGTAAACCTATAAATATAAGTGTTGTGACAAATAATTTAGGATAGAAAATGTTCTGTAAAGTTCCTAAAAACATACACTCCATATTTGAATGACTACCAAAAACATGAGGAGATTTGCTTCTAATACTTCATATTTTCTCATCATTTTACTTTGTTAACAGCGCAGTACAACTATTGTTTTGCAGCGGGGATAAGGTGATTATTATTTTTGGTGGTGGTATTTGGTAGCACCTAACCTGTTTTCACCTTTTAAACTGTGAGTTTCTGTCTGAAGTACTTTATCCAGCAGGAGATGCCTTTCTTCTCTGGAAGATCATATTGTTATCCTTATCTGTTTTTTTCACGAGAGATTGTTTTAATCTTTTGGTTGTCAATCGTTGTTCGAATTACCGTTTTCTAGAACAAAGTTTGTTGTTCTGAGTTTTGCCTAATAGTCTAAGATCCGGCTGCTAACTTATTTTTTTATAAATGATACATGGTAGTAGACTAGATTACACCTGGGTAGCCTGGAAAAATTTGGCCGCAAGCAGGGGTTGCCATCATTTGAATAAATTTTTCCCAGTCCGGGCATGGAATAGGATATGCGCGCACTGCTTTGTGTTGTAAACAAGGATGCAGTTTCTCTTTTGGAATTGATAGATATCTATAGGAAGTACATTTTAAAATTATTTTCATAATGTGCAGGGTGTCCCAAAAGCACAAAAGTGATCAAGGTTATATACAGCGTGTCTTCGGAAGTTCTTACCAAATGGGAAACTTTTTAATTATAAACTTTACTGAAAAAAGTGCCTCTTTATAAAAAGTACTGCTTGATGAAAAAATACATTTACACAAAAATATTTGTAGGTTGGATGTACAGGGTTGCCTAAAAATGACTTGTTTCCAAATTAAGATACAGGTTATTTCCTAACTAAGGTACAAACTTTAGAAAGTGATTTCTTATGTCATTTTATGAAGAAAAGTTCCCATAAACATATGTCCGGGGTTGCTTTGTTTCTGAGATACAGGGTGTTAATTATTTTTTAAGACGTCGGTATTTTATAAAGATCTTAAATACGAGATACAAAAAATTACGGCACAAAAAAGTTGTATTTTTAGTCAGTTTATAGGAAAAAAATGTAAAATCTACATAGCCAGTGGCGTACATTTTTCTTATAATAATATTGGCTGTTGTGCCCACTCCACGCTACTGGCTCCGATAAAGTCAATCTAGTTAAAGCTTTACAACCGCTTTATTACATCAAATAAACCTACCAACCAAATTTTGAACCAAATCGGTTTAAGGATGTTTAAGATATTTATAATATATCATTTTTTTAAATTTTAACGCCCTGTAGTTCAGAAACGAAGCAACTTCGCATATATGTTTATAGGAAATTTTCTTTATAAAATGACATGAGAAATCACCCTTTAAAGTTTTGTGCCGTAGTTAGAACATACACTGTATGTTTAAAAAATATATTATTTGGCTTTTCTCCAGAATACAATTAAGAAGTTTATTTACCATATTAAGAAAATTAAAACTTTTATATATTATGAAGAACTATTCTGCTCTTACACAATATAATAAAAGTTATGATTACTTTAAAAGAAATAAAATAATGAAATATTTAATATTAAGTTACTTACAATACAATAATAATATTAATAATAATAGGTGTATCTTTTACCAATTATTTTTTTTCATAAGTAATGTCAAACTCTAAAATGTCCATCAGACATTTAATTTTTTTATAAGAAACTTTTTTCAGTTTTCTAACAAGTTTATCAGTAAGTTTATAGGTAAACTGTTTACCACATTTTTGATAAGCCATTTACCACATTTTTGAGACGTAACCATTGGACCAGTTCCCGTCTGGCATCTTGTTAAGATTTTATTTTATTGGATTAAAATAATTTCAACCTATAAGAAGGCATTTTTTTGGAAACCTAATAATTAAAAAGTTGTCCATTTCGTAAGAACTTCGAAAATCGAACAAAAAAAATACAGTGCATTTCTTTTTTTTTTTTTTTTTTTTTTAACGGATCACTTTATAGAAGTAAAACTTTGGAATATGCAATTGATGCATAAATACTATATATTAGAGTAAAATTAACATATGCAAGTTTCAAGGTGGCTGCTGGGCACCATCATGGGAATAAATTAAATGGAAAGGGAGGTCTTGTGGCACATCATTTTAAAGCTCCTAATGAGTATATTTTAACCCTAGAATATTGGGTCAATATCTTTGCCTGATACTAAATGGCGGTACTTTAAAAATTATCTAAATACTAGATTTGGATGGCCATATTTCCAAAACGAATAAAGCTAGTTGTACCTAATGTGGTATTTTTTAAAGCTCTTTTAAAGATCTTTTTAATAGCAATATCATGTATAAGGTGCTCGATTAAAAAATATATTTTTGCTACCCTGTATATTATTACCAATATTAACATTAAAAAATTATTTAAAAGAGCTTTAGGACCTTTATGAAAATACAACATTAGGTACATCTAACCTTATTAGTTTCAAGAATATGACCATCCCAATGACCTTTATCCTTTACACCGTCAATGGACCATCCAAAACAGGTATTAAGGTAATTTCTAAAGCACCGCCATTTTAAAATAGGTAAAGATATTGACTTTATATTCTAGGATTAAAAGTAAAACTTTGGGATATGCAATTGATGCATAAATACTATATTTTAGAGTAAAATTAACATATGCAAGTTTCAAGGTGGCGGCTGGGCACCACCATGGGAATAAATTAAATCAAAAGGGAGGTCTTGTGGCACATCATTTTAAAGCTCCTGACGAGGACTTTATAATCCTAGAATTATAAAGTCAATATCTTTACCTATTTTTAAATGGCGGTGCTTTAGAAATTACCTAAATACCTGTTTTGGATGGTCATATTCTTGAAACTAATAAGGTTAGATGTACCTAATGTTGTATTTTCTTAAAGGTCCTTTAAATAATTTTTTAATGTTAATATTGGTAATAATATACAGGGTAGCAAAAAATATATTTTTAATGGAGCACCTTATACATGATATTGCCATTAAAAAGATCTTTAAAAAAATACCTCATTAGGTACAACTAGCTTTATAAGTTTAGGAAATATGGCCATCCAAATCTAGTATTTAGATCATTTTTAAAGTACCGCCATTTAGTATCAGGCAAAGATATTGACCCAATATTCTAGGGTTATAAAATACTCATTAGGAGCTTAAAAATTATGTGCCCCAAGTCCCCCTTTCCATTTAACTTTTTTTTCCAAGATAGCGCCCAGCCGCCATCTTAAAATTCTTATCTGTCAATTTCACTCTAAAATATAGTATTTAGGCATCAATTGCATATTCCAAAGTTTTACTTTTGTAAATTGATCCGTTCAAAAAATTAAAGGGGGGACATTAAAGAAATGCACTGTATACTGGGTGTTCGGAAAGTGCGTTTGAAAATTTTAAGGGGTGATTCTGCAGTGAAAAATAATATTAGTCAGTCCTTTGAAAAAATGTCGAAATCGTGCTGGTTACCAAGTTACAGGGGTTAAAAGTTTAATTTTTATTTTAGTTTTTTGCCATATTGCATTTATTTTTTAAGCAATCTAGTTGACATTCTGCACACGCATCAAGCTTTGCAGATTCTAAAATGTTAAGATATAAGTACTTTTTGGCACTTTACCTACAACTTAAAATTTATTTACATCATAACTTTTTTATTTTGACAGATAGCGCAAAGCTGGGGCGCCATTTTATAGACAATCAAAAACTTAAAAATAAGGTACTCCATATTAAAGTCGATAAACCCCACCGTTTAGGCACCAATCGACATCAAAGTTTTCATCAATTTCAACCAAGTTACCTACATACATACAAGGTGTCTAGTAACTCAACCGACAAACTATACGACGGAAAATAAGAAAAAAACTTCATATGAACATATGTCCTAAGCGTCTTAGTTTTTGAACTACGGGGTGATAAATATTTAAAAAAAAAACCTTTTTAAATAAAAATGTAAAAAAGGTTTTTTTTAATATTTAACACACCGTAGTATAAAACCAGGACGTTTAGGACATATGTTTTTAAGCAGTTTTTTTCTTATTTTAAATTTACTTAGGAATCCCTAGACATTTTTCCCAGTCATTTCTAACAAGCTAATTTTTCGTGAGTAGCTTCATTTTGACGAGACGCCCAACTTCTTTTATACAACAATTTTCGTTGGTGGTAGCTTACAGGGGTAACAGGAATTAAGTGTGTTGATTTGACAGATATGAAAAATTTATTACGGACACTAATTTTCTCTAGTAATTTTCAAGATAATTATCTATCAAGTAATGACTTGGAAAAATGGTCCAGTGATCCCTAACTAATTGTAGAATTACCCCTTAAAGTTTGTCAGTTGAGTTACTGGCACCCTTTATGTATGTAGGTAATTTGATTGAAACTGACTGTCCTCTGGCGGTATTTTTAAAAAATACTTTTATTTTAAAATTTTAGAATCTCCTAAACTCGATTCGTGTGCCAAATGTCAACTAGATTGGTTAAAAAATAAATCAAATATGAAGAAAAAACAAAAATTAAAATTAAACTTTTAACCCCGGTAACTTGGTAACCAGGCAGATTTCGACATATTGTCAAAGGACTTACTAACATTATTTTACATTGCAGAATGACCCCTTAAAATTTCCTAACGCATTTTCTGAACACCCTGTATATAACCTTGATCACTTTTGTTCTTTTGGGAAACTCTGTACATTATCAAAATAATTTTAAAATGTACTTCCTATAGATATCTATCAATTTCAAAAGAAAAACTTCGTCCGTGTTTACAACAAAAAGCAGTGCGCGCATTTCCTATTCCATGCCCGGACTGGGAAAAAATTTATTCGAATGATGGCAACCCCCTGCTTGCGGCCAAATTTTTCCAGACAACCCAGGTGTAATCTAGTCTACTACCATGTATCATTCGTAAAAAATAAGTTTCATAAAAAAACAGATGGGTGCAGATTTTAGCAGCCGGATCTCGTACTATAACTCCTTAAACTTTGCTCAGCTTTTTAAAATTGAACTACGTAGAAAACCTATCTTAAAGTTTGGTTCACATCAGGATTGCGGAGCCCTTTAATACAGATCATTTATGTACAATATTTTTCTCCTCCCATCCTTCTCCGTTTAGGTTTTCTTGAATCATTCCACCATTTCTTTCAGCTCTTTTTATGTTTTGTTAGCTTTTTTTAAAAAAATTTTCAATTTATTTTCTTGTTTTATAAGTCTTCTTTGATTGGCTTGTTTTATTTATTTTCTTCCTTCTTTACTAATCTAAATTACGCGATTAATTTTTTCATAATTTGTTTTCATTTTTTCTTGATTGGTCTTCATTTCTATTAATTTTTTTAAATAAAATTTTGGCCCTTTTGCATTTCTTTTTTTTTGTTTAGGTCTTATTTTATAATTTCTTGACTCGTTTCTTTCTCTTTCTCTTTTTTTTGAATTTTTGACGTTTATTTCTTTTTTTTAATCATGACTTAGGGAAATGAATAAATTTAATGTATACAGTGACCGCTATAAATGTTAAACCATACAAAAACTTTTTTTGATTTCTAAAAAATATATTCTTGATAAAGATCCCTGCATATACCGAAACTTACAAAACACTATACGAGGTAGGTGCAAATTAATGAACATCACGTAACTTATCATAACATAGCTTTATTTTTAACCTGGAAAGTTTGTTTAAAATTCAAAGTTATGTCATATTTTAAAAGTAGAACCTATTAAAAAAATTGGAAAAAAATAATTTCTTCAACGTAGGCAAGGCGCGCACTGAAATGGTAAGCCACTGAAATGGTAAGCAAGTGATGTGGCGGCCAGGTAGTGAGTCAATGTCAAAAGCAATATTTAAAATCTGCGTAAATAAATACAGAAACGAGCATTTAATTAAAGTGTTGGTGAAATTGTGTTTGGCAATGTGAGGCGTCATTTAGGGACCAGGTAGTTTTCAAATTGTTTATTTTTGGGAGCTTTGGAGGCTATACCTGCCACTTGCAGGGCCGGCCCGAGGAGTGAGCCCCTGAGACGACCGCCTCAGGCGGCATGTTTCCAGGGGCGGCAAAATTATTTGCTCTAACATAAAATTTTGTTTTTTCTTTTGCGCAAAAACTTACTTTTTCACACTTTAATAAAAATGTAAACATTATTTATACCAGGGCTTACCCAAATTTTTCAGGGCGACCTCACTCGCAATATGTATACAGTGTTGACCTAGAAAGTGATGCATGTAAAGTACAATGTATAAAATTTCTGCTTTACATCTCGCTCGTTAGGAGCGCCGCCCGCGCATATACGCGGCGCTCCTTTGAGAACCACTAATTTAACCAATTATCAACCAGTATATTGTAAATTAATACCTACATAAAGAATCAGCCAAATGAAGCCGTTCATAAGCAATGTGTGAAAAGGAGACGGTCTAACGCGAATGCCGGCATGTAAACATTTTGGATAGGATATCAATCGTACTTCCTTTGTTGTTGCTTTACTGGCCGATATACCTTTAACTATTGCTTATACAGTATATATTTTTTTAACATTACAATAAACTGAAAAGTACCAGCACCGTTAAACTTTAGCTTATAAAAAGGCGACGTCGTCAGGTCAGAAAAGACTAATATTTTTTATTTTAATTTTTATTCTAAAATTTCCAATACCGTTTGAGCTATACCTTGAAGACGACTGAATCGAAACAAGTTTATTTAAAGTTAGGTGATTTGTTTTTGGAAAAACGAATTATTACGTCAATATTGGTATTTGCCCGGGGTAACATGGCAAATTTATGTATACAGAGTGCTCCAAAAATAAGCGACTTACATCATCTTTTTTAATGGAAATACCTGATTTCGCAATAATTTCTATGTTTCATGTATCATGTCCTATACCTAAACTCAATATTTGCCTAAAAATTTACCATCGGTTTCTTCGAAAATTTGTGAAGATAAGTAAGTTGGAACTATTTTTTTTTAAGGCTTAAACACGTCTATCTTCATTGTTGGTTGCGTTTTTTTTCATGGTATAGTCATGTTTACACGGTGACCCAAAAATAAGCATGTTCGGCCAATTATGCATTTTTTTTAAATAAAAGCACTTATTTTGTAATCATATGATTTCAAATTCGCCTTCGCATTTCAACTACTTTTTATGTACCATGTCCCATACGTTAAATTAACATTAATCGAGAAATTAACTAATGAACGTAAATGAGCAGCAAAAAATTAAATTAATGGTTGTCGCTTCTTTTTGGACACCCTTAGATATACAACTTTATCATAAAAACCTGCTGTAATTCATTAATATCGACGTGTCCCACGACGACCATTTTTCCAAAAAAAACTATTGAATTTTAAAGGAATTTGTTCCAAATTATTTTTCTTTACAAATAATAAGTTTATTAAAAACTGTTGGCTTTAGGCATAGCATATGACCTAAGTAATGTCGTAAGATTTCGATTCAAAAAATTAATTTGGTGGTCTTGACTTATTTTTGGATCACTTTGTATGTATAAATTTCCAAAAAAAACTGCATTCAAAAACAAATATCGACAAGTCTGACCATTTTGCAAAAACTAAATCTTTGAAGTTTAAATGTGTTCCAACTTTCATGTCTTCACAAGTTTAAAAGAAATCAATGGTAAATTTCTTTAATCATTGTTAATTTAAGTTTTAAGATATCGTCACCTTAATTGTAAAACCACCTAACTCCATTTTTAATAAAACATGCATTGTCATTCTTAGCCTTATAAAATAAGGCTAAAGATGGCATCAAAATCACATTTTTTTATAAAAACTGGAATTGTGTAGTTTTACAATTAAGGTGACGGCTACATAAAACATAGTTGGAATTTTATGCATAATTAGAACATGCAAGGAAAAAAGGCATTTCTGTTAAAAAAATGAAAAGACTTAGCTTATTTTTGGGCCACCCTTTATAGATGAATTTACTAGAAAAAAACCGTAGCTTAAAATTAAAATCAATGTGTTTCAGTGTTTTTCCCAAAAAACAAATCACTTGAAAATTAATTAGTTTCAACACACGCGTCCCCACTGTATGTATAAAACACACTTTTTAAACAGATTTTTTTTTATTTCTTTAAAAATAATAAAACGATCTTTATCATTCTGTGTAAAAATTAAATAAATTTAGCCGACTATCAAATAAACTATTTTACTTAAAATTAGCCTCATAATCACCTATTTAAAATATAGGTTAAAACTTATTTGCATCATGTACAATAATATGCTTAAAAAGTAGTGGTTATATTAGGATTATCTTGATTTTTGACCTTAGGGCGGAAAAATCGGCACTTTTCCTCAGGCCGGCCCTGGCTACTTGCTTACCACCTCACTGCCATTTCACTCGCTTGCCACTTGAGTGGGCCCTAGCCTTACTCCGGATAGAAATTAGATCGAATTAAATTAACTGTCGTACATAATCCTTATTGCCCTAAAATTTCCAAAAATGTCAAAGCTTTGTTATTCTTAAAGCATTAAGTACAGGGTGGCGCCTTTTCGTTGATCTTGCAGCGGTGTAACGAAAACTAAAAGAGATAGAACGAATCTGATTCCGCAATCTCGATTTCAATTTTTGAAACTAATTTAATGGTAAAAGAAATCATGGCCAACTTGATTCGTTTTGGGTATACAGTGGTTTTTAAATTTTGTCAATTTGGCCTGGCACTTGTAACTCGCTTGATATTAGAGATACAAGGAAAAAGTAAATAGAAAAGTTTTAGGAATTTTTACATAGAATTCAGTGGCGTACCTATATTTTTTGCATTGACTTTTATTTTAAAGTTTTAACACAAAGTTTTTTTTTAAGGGAACACCCTCTATATTTTATCGCCAATTAAAAGGTCTTTATAAAAGTTAATACATTTAATTTATTTTAGTTTCTGAAATACAGTCATCATCAGAAATGCGATAATAAAATGGCATTTAAATATAAAACACCCTCTTTATTTTATTATTATTAAAAAGACATTCTAAAGAGCTAAAGATGGAAAATTTCAATACTGATTTTGTGACAAAAAATTGGAATCTATCATCATAATGGGTAGTTAAAACTGTCAATTAGCTTGTTATTAAAAAGTAACCAGAATAAGCAAGCATAGAATTTAGTACTATTCTAGTAATTTCGTTTTTTTAACAGAACTTTCGCTATAAGCAGTCTTTTCGGGAACATTGTTCTAAATTTAATAAAATGTTTAAAAATATTTTTGTATATATATTTTTTTGTTTTGGCTGTAAAATAAGTCAATATTATTTAATAATTAATTTAAAAATTTATAAATTATACATATGAAATCCCTAAAAACCATAATGTACTAGAAAAAGAAGAAACAATTCTTTTTACATGTGTACAATTTAGGAAATACAAAAATATTGGCAACATTTATAATAAAATTTGCTTTACATGCACCAAATAAGAATGTTTTTATAGGACTATAATGTTTTAGCAAGAAAATCTAAAAATGTATGTGTTTAAGGACATCTTAATACTGTTACCAAAATAACCCGTGTTCCCGGAATGATATATTCAATAAATTTTTAAGAAAATATTTAATTTAAATGTATTTCAAAAACGTTTTTACGTTCTTCACATCTTTTGTAAGAATTGCTTTTATTTGTCAATAAAATCTATAAACGGTTTGGTAAAACCAGATACATTTTTCCATTTAAATGATATTATCAACCCGACCTCTTAACACATCCTCCTATGCCATTTACCATCAATTGGTCACTACAACACCGAGTAGATTTTACTATTTATTTGAATTCTTAAAATTAATGTTTTTATAAAAAGTTAAATTGATTTGTTTTCGCTATTAGGATTATTATCTTCGGAAACGTTATAAATTTACGCGCGATTTTTTATTACAGCGGCCATCTTGGAAACTGTATGCTACGGTAAATGTAAAATATTTAGGGTATTTTTACTGTGTGGTACCTTTAGATGTTTTCTTTCATTATTTTAAGCTAATAAACACATTCCCGAATTGATGATGTATTGTAGTACGCTTCGTAAATAATGAAACGAAAAAGTAAATATCACCTAATTAAAATTTATTAGGTGTACACACTCTTAACAGCCGATTAAATTTTGGTTTCCCTTTCTATTAAGCCAAAGGACTTAAAAGTTGCAGTCACTTTATATTATTTAGGCCCAGTCACAAGTGCGTTCACTGAAATGATAAATAAATGTCCGGACAACAAACTTTTGCATAATTCTATGTAATTTTTTTTAAATAATTTGTCTAAAATCGGGTAGATTATAAAAATGTGCTAGTCATAAGTAATAGAAAATGTTTAATATCGATAAGTTAATATATTTTTTTAAATCTTTGTATCTACAGATTGTACTTTGAGACGCATTCACGAAATTGTTTTTTTGTTTATATTATTTTAAATATTATAAAATAAAACAAATTTTTAAGCATATTGTGTAGTGTCGTCATAAAACTATATAATTTTAATATTTTGCTAAATTTGTTTGGTCAATAAAAATACGTTTGATATAATTTATTTGCTTCCAAAGCAAATTTACCACCTTGGGGATTTTGAGTCATATCTAATATTTTTTAGATCTAGATGATCATATTTTCATAACTAAAAGAGGTAAATATATCAAATGTGGTACTTTATAAAACCTCTTTGAAATATCTTTACAACGGTAATATAATATACAGGGTGTTTTGTTTAAAAATCCTGATGATGTCTATACTTCCGAAACTATTAAGAAATACATTAATCATACGTGGTATTTCTTACAGATTTTAAGAAAACCTCTTAACTGATAATACAAATAACACCCTGTGTTTCATTAAAAAAAAAAACAACTTTGTGTTATTACTCTAAAATAAAAGTCAATGAAAAAATATAGGTACGCCACTGAATTCTACGGAAAAATCCCTAAAACTCTAATTACATATTTTTTCTATCTCTAATATTAAGCAAGTTACTAGCCCTGGCCAAATTAAGAAGATCTAAAAAACAATCTGTATCTCCAAAACGAATCAAGTTGGCCATGATTTACTTTCAAACACCAAACGAAAAAAAAAATCAAAGTGAATGAGTATTTTATATGGAAATAATGTAAAACATTCTAAATGATCTTTTAAATTTTAGCCCTGTAAAACTAAAAAAATAGCAAAACATTACGTTTGTTTTTGGAAGTGATCTAAGTGTACAGGGTGTCCGGATTTCGTTGCAATTGCAGGGTATCGTGGTTATTATTAGAGATAGAGACTTGCGGTTTTCGCGAACTGTTGCTGCTTTTTAATGAAACGAAAAATGACGCCAAAATTTTTTTCATGGCTGTTTTAGTTTTTGACATAAAGGGCGAAATTCATTTTTTCCATATTTGGACACCCCTCTTATTTCATATGTCTGGTAATTTACGACAAAAGTAAAAATGGATATTACTTCATATTTTTACGTTAAATCCAGTGGTGTAGTTAGATTTTTATATTTTTCAAGATATAAATCAAACATATGATTTTTCTTATGGAACAACCTGTATATTTATTACTCATTAAACATATGTCCTAAACGTCTTAACTTTTGAGATACAAATTTTCAAAAAACCAAAAAATTTCGGAATTAACCCTATTTGAATAAATATTTATTATTTCTGTTACATAATTGCTAATTAAAAATTATAAAACCTAATTTTTAAAAGAAGATCCCGCAATGCTTCTTTTATAGTCTAAATATTGTGACGTGTACAATTTTGGAATTTACATATAAGGCCACTTTACGTCACTGGGCAAATGTACCATATGGAACTATCTTCTTGGGACCATGAGACCGGTGGACCATCACAACTAACTTTGCATTAAAAACCAACTTAACTTATTTGATTAACTTAAATTAGTACGGGCATATCCCTAGGGATAGCCCGTACGGGGCGTAACTTTAACTTTATGCTTGACTTTACTAACTACTTGTTATCTGATAAACAATCAATCCCCGTCTTAAAATTTCGTTCTCTTTAAATATTAAATTTTTCAGTATTTGTTTTGCATTTCTAGGCAACTCCGCTTGTTTAATGTTTTTGTTTTATTATTATAAGAGTAACCTAGAAAATTGTTTGATTTCTACTTTTTAAACCTTGACACTTCACGTATTGTTTTATGTACCAAATTTCCCAATGTTAAGTAACCCAATTATATTTAAATTTCCCAAAAATGTATATTTTTAAAATTCCCAAAATGTATACTTTTTTATACTAGGTGTTCACATATGCCCCCTTCCTGAAAGCGTTGGACCCACAACGCTATTAGAAATCAGACAAATTTACTTTAAACCTTTAAAAAAATTAGCAATATTATCGAAAAACGATAGTTCCATATAGCTTACAAATATTTAAAACCTAACATTATGTTACTTATTATATAAATTATATTTATCGTAAATAATCTTAACGTTTTATTAAATTTTTCGTTTTTTCCAATTAATTTTTTTCAAAAAATGCACGAAAAAATGTAAAAATAGTTTTTTTTCTAAAAAATAATTCATTTAGGTTATATTTAACATTATGACTCTTTTTTTTTTTGAAATTTTAAAAATTCTTCCCGATAAATTATCTAAAATAATTATTTAAAAAGTTCTAGAGATGTTTTTGCTGAAATAATTAGTTCAAATAAGATTTTAGCTTAATTGTTAAAAACCTTTTTTAAGCTTTTCTTTAAGTAGGTACTTTAAATAAATATAGTTTTAACGGTAAGATTATTTTTTAGACAAAAAATTACCTAATTATTGTTACTCATAAATTGTAATTTTTTTTATTAATCTTTAAGTTTAGTAGATATTTATGTACTACACGAACAGCTAAATAAGCAAAAAAGTTGTTATTTAAAACTGACCAGTCCTGTAACAATAAAAGTGAACTTGGCCTTGTCTCGTCAGCAAAACGTTGAACCATTAAAAAAGTAATTCAATGATTTATTTAATATACCAGTGGGAAAGAAAATAATTAACTATGTTTTACATGTACTATTAATTAGGTGACTTTTTTCTATTTCATCTTTTGCTCTTTTTTAAATTTATTGGATAGTTTAAAAACAAAAAAAAAATATCTCTTACATAAAAAGAAAATCAAATTTTTTAAAATATTTATACTTAGAAATTAACCTAATATTCCACATTTTTCTTATACTAGCCTTTATAAAAAAATTGCGTCCACCTTGCCTGCCTGTCCATGTCCTTGATGGTGCGTTCCATTGGCCATTTGTCCCGTACTTCTCCACGTACCATTGTCTGCCTTTCATTCCCATTTTCTTCTTCCACATCAGGTTACTGCAACTTCATGCCAATTTCCCCATATCCTGAGCTTTCTCAGGGCCGCTTAACTGTCTTGTACCCCACAATTCAAGACCATACTTCAGAGCTCTTCCCCATACTAGAGCTGCGGCTTCCAGTGCTAATGCAGCCTCATGCTGCTTCTAAACTCCGTCTTCACGACGTAACACAATAACTTCAACGCAAATAAATATTCTTCTTCAACAACTCTGGCTAACACCATTTAGCCATATTTCCAAACTGAAGATATACCTTATCTTCCTTTTCTTGTAGCTACGCTGCTACCTCCTTGCAGCTACGCTACGCAACATATTTTTTCCCCATCTTCGTCATTTCACACACATTTCTTCTTCGGGGAACGGGACGCCTTTACCATATATATGGCATTTTCTTCCACAAATACACTGAGGGGTAGGAAGGGCGTACCATGAGCGACTTTTCCTATCGCTTCACAAAGGGCACTGGAACTGGGGCGGGCACAGCTTACCATAACCGACGTTTCACAAAGGTCACTGGGAACGGGGGCGCCTCCACCATATGTGACGTGTAAAATTTTGGAATACTACTTGACGTCACTGGGGCAAAGTACCATATGGAACTATCTTCTTGGGACCATGAGACCGGTGGACCATCACAACTAACTTTGCATTAAAAACCAACTTAACTTATTTGATTAACTTAAATTAGTACGGGCATATCCCTAGGGATAGCCCGTACGGGGCGTAACTTTAACTTTATGCTTGACTTTACTAACTACTTGTTATCTGATAAACAATCAATCCCCGTCTTAAAATTTCGTTCTCTTTAAATATTAAATTTTTCAGTATTTGTTTTGCATTTCTAGGCAACTCCGCTTGTTTAATGTTTTTGTTTTATTATTATAAGAGTAACCTAGAAAATTGTTTGATTTCTACTTTTTAAACCTTGACACTTCACGTATTGTTTTATGTACCAAATTTCCCAATGTTAAGTAACCCAATTATATTTAAATTTCCCAAAAATGTATATTTTTAAAATTCCCAAAATGTATACTTTTTTATACTAGGTGTTCACAATATATGCAAGTAAGTAAATTTTATTTTTTCTCTTAAACTAAACAAGATACGAAAAAAATTAAGAGACAAAAGCAGTATTTTTATTTGTTTAATCTAAAGGCAGCGCAAAAATTTTATACATACTTCACAGTCAGTGGCGTACCGTTTTTTTTTTTTGTTGGAAAGATTCCTTCAGTTGCCTCTCGAGACGTACCTGGACTTACTAAATGTAATTAAGTTAGTGATAAATTATTTCCTTAAAACCGCTTTGACAATGTCGAGTCAACTAACTCGAAGTTATTTGGTTGAAGTCCAAGCTAAAGCTAACTCGAGGATTTGACAAGTCGTAATGTCATCGGAAATGTTTTGATTTTTATCTGACGTTTTAATTTTACCATTTAAATAATATTAATTTATTTATTAAATAAAGCGAAAAACAAATAAAAATAATACGATTTATTAATAATTTAAATATTTAGTCATAATCTTATACTTATCAAGTAGAATGTTAGCCTGCCAAAGTTTAAATTATTTTGATAATTTTCTATCCCTTTTTGCTGGTTAGTTCTGGTTAGCTTGGTTGCTTTTTATGCACACTATTATGTTTCTTTGCTTCTTAGCTCTATTTAGCAACAACACAATGTTTTATTTATTTAAATTTGAATCTGTACTTTTACACTTTCAACTAATTTTAGCTAATTTATGTTTATTACTATCACATACATAACTGACATCGGTGCAAAATTTATGGCGGGAAAATCTCCGTCAAATTTTGAAGGCATTGTCTTTTCTTCTTTTAAATTTGTAAATAAATTAGAAGCAGTGTTGTCATATTAAAATTAATGTTTTTAGAGAAAAAATGTTTTTAATTAGATAATTTAAAAATTATTAGGATAAATAAATATATTTATGAAATATAGAACAATTATGTTTTATACAGAGTTTTCAGAAATCGGGCACTTTTATGCCTTTAAAATCTAAGTAATATGTATATCGAAAAGTAAAATAATATTTTATAATACAGGTTTTTTTAGGTGTTTTCTTCATTGCAAACTCTATTGTAATTTTATATGCCTTACTGAATAGTCTTTCAGAGTTCTCCTAAACAATGATTAGGAGGCCCTGTGTAATATAACGATGATCCCGTGCACAAAAATGTTGTCAGTAAAAAAATCAGTTGTTAAGTTATATAAACTTTAAAGCTTAAAAATGTGCCATAATTCTAGTGTAAAGGTACAGGGTTCCATATACTTAGACACCACCTATCTCGTTTATTATACAAGGTAGAAAAAATCTTTAAATACAAACTTTTTAGAAAATTGTCCAAACCGTCCAAAAAAATATAATTTTGCAAATACAGAGTAAGCCAAAAATGTGTGGAAAAAATGTTATTATTTTTTTTTAATGGAATACCCTGTATAATATGTCACCATTAAAAAGCTTTATAAAAAAATCTCTCTTGGAAAATGGAGCTTGCATCTTCAGATTTAAATATTTTTTGCAAGATGCAAGCTTCATTTTTCAATTGTGTTAAGAACCTTTACACTTAAATTATGGCACATTTTTTAAGCTTTAAAGTTTATATAACTTACCAATTGATTTTTTCACTGGCAACCATTGTGCACTAGACCATCGTTATATTACACTGTGCTTTCTAATCATTGTTTAGGAGAACTCTAAAATAATATTTAGAAGGACATATAAAATTACAATAGAGTTTACAATGAATAAAACACCTAAAAAAATCTGTATTGTTCCAAATCACCTCGTATAAAAACACGTGTCTTCGTTTTTATACCTTTATTAACAATGTAACGTAACCATGGTTA